>ABLG01000731.1:0-45121 GCA_000172435.1 Meloidogyne hapla
CAACTGCTAACCATTCCATTACTCGTTTGTGTTGATTAATTACTTGATCACTATATTCATCAATCATTTTTGAAGTTGAAATACCGTCTTCAGAAGCATAAGCAGATGCCTTAGAAAATTTAGAAATTTTTTAAAATATTTTTTTAAATGATACCTGCCATCCAGAAACTAATTTTGAAAGTTCTCTACCAGACATTCCTTTTGTTCTTTCAGCAATTTCTTTCATTTTTGGTATCCATTCAAAATTCCCAAGTTTAAGACGTTGACGCCGTGACCCAGATGTTGCTGGGTCAGCAATATATTCTTTAAAATATTGAAGTAAAAGTCTTTCTCTTTCGACATCACCTTGAAATTAAAAAAAAATTATTTTAAAATAAACCAAATTAAGCATTTATTATACCGACTCTTTAATAAATTCTTAAATATATCTCAATAAAAATTACACTCAACAATACTCTATGTTTACAATTATCTGTTTTATCTTTAATTTAAACAAACCAGGTAAATCAAATTCCACAAGTTCATCAAGACGATCATTAACTGCCCAATCAAATTGTTCTGGTTGATTACTAGCAACAACTAACATAAATCTAAAAAATAAACATTTAAAAAATATTTTGAATAATTTTTCAATACTTTCTTGATTGTTCTCCAGTTCTAAAAAGAAAAGCATTTAAAGTAGCTCTCATATCTTCACTTATTTGTTCTGTACTTCTTTTACGTAAAAATGCATCAGCTTCATCAATAAATAAAACAAGGCCTTTTCTTGAAGTTTGTGCCCAATCAAAGATTTTATGTATTGCAGAAACACCATCTCGACCCATTGGTGCAACATCACCACCAGTCATTATTGCATAATCAAGTCCAGAATGACGTGCCAAACTCTAAAAAAAGATAAATTTTAGTAAGGTTAGTCTTCAGCATTTCTGAAATTTAAAATACTGAATAAAATGTAGAGGAAAAGTACAATAATTTACCGAGATAAGTAGGACTCACAATCAAGCTAAATTTTAAATTCTTGGATAGGAGTATAACCAAAAATAAACAGGAAGGAAAAATCGAGGGAAAAACCATAGAATCTAAAACAATTTTAGAGATTGTTAAACGTTAAATTTTTTGTTCAAATAAAATAAAAATACCAACTTTTGCAAACATCGTTTTTCCTGTCCCCGGTGGTCCATGAAGTAGAACATTTCTAAAGAGACCATAATTTCGTTTCGTGTTACTCGTTGTAATTGCTACATCACGTAATTGAGACTCCAATTTTGGCTTAAAAATAAAATAATTTTATTTAAAAAATTAAACAAAAAACATACACTTAAAACAATTCCCTTCAAAGGATCATCACCACGTCTAAAAACTTGCTTTAGAGCTAAATAAGGATGTTTTGCTACTTCAAAAGGTGTCATTCGAGAAGTTTCGCGAATTAGAGAAGGCTTTCCCAAACGAGCTTGAACATAACGAGCAACAACGTCTGTTCCTCTTTTGGCAGAATACCAACCAATAGCGAGAAGAGTGAGGCCACCAACCTAAAATATTAATATTAAAAAAATATAATAAAAGTAAAAAATAGTTTTCTTTCTAAGTTTCTTGAAGAAAAATAAGCCAGCTGATACCATTCCTTTATAACCTTTGTTATAAAATAACAAAAAATCTTAAAGATCTTAAAGATCTTTTCAATAAATTTCAAGACTGATATTTGTAATTTTAGCTTGAAGAAGTTAAAAAATATTATAAAATTAAAAAAATATACAGAAGCTGCAATTTTTGTCCGATCTCCAAGGAATTCCTGGAATCCAGTGCCGAGAACACTTCCCGCAGTTCTAATTTGTTCCATAATTGTTTTACGTCTTTCTTCTTCACTTGCACGCATCATTTCCAAATTAACGTCTCGATTTTCACGCGCTGCTTTTGTTTTAGCTTTAACCTCAGTTTCAATTCTTTCCAAATCAAGTTTATGTCTGAGGCTGAGTTCGTGCTCAATTGTAGCTAAAAAAAAGAAAATAAAGATTTAAAGTTCCTAGCAAATTCGGAGAATAAGCCCATTTGTGAATAGATCTGGAACTTTAAATTAAATACATATCCGAAGAAACATATACAAGCTAACATTACAAACTATGGATTACAAATATTCTAACATCAATTAACATTTTTCATTAAAATCTAAAAAATAAACCTTTACGCATTGCTTCTTGTTTTTTGATAGATTCTTCCTGTCTTCTAAGTGACTCCTCTTGTAATCGAGCTTTGATGGCGGCATCCTCTTCCTGTCGTTTACGAGCCAAATGATCCTGATAATCAGCACGCTAAAAAAGAAAAATAAAAAATAATTTTATAAAATTTAAAATTAACCGCTCTTGAATGTTTTGTCTCTTCAATAAGTGTTTTTCGTCTCTCCTCTTCTGCTACTCGAACATTTTCAGAATGCATAGAAGCCAAACGCAATTCAATTTGCTAAATTAAAATTTTAATGGAAAATGAAATTCACAAAACCTTTTGTTGAAGATCATATTCTCTTTGTTTTGTCAGTTCTTGCAATCGACTAAGTTCCAAAGCCTGTTTTGCATTTGAAGATTGCTCCAATGTTTTTGCTGCCTGAGCTGCCCTTTCGAGAGCTGTTGAGTCGAATGAATAGGCTGATTTAGCACCTTCTAATTTTTGTTGTTGTTGAGCGCCTCCACCCGTTTGGCCACGATTATCTAAATCGTTTAAATAATTTTTGGCAATAACTTTTCACAAAAAATCACAAATTATGTTATTTTTATTTGAAAAAATATTCTTCCGAAATGTCAATCAATAAAAGAATAAATAAACAAACCATTATCTAAAGACAATCCATCCTGTGGAACAGAAACTTGCTGAGGCTGTTTAAATCCAAAAATCCAAGACATTGTGTCTAACTAATTCTAATAATAAATTTTAGTTTATAAAATAGCAAAATGTTCAAAATTAAATTTAATATTAATTTATCTAATAAATAAAATAAAAAAACAAAAAAATAGAAATAGTTTTTATCAAAAATAAATACATTTAATTGACATTATAGGGGAATATAGTTGTAATTTTATTAACATTTTAATAAATAATAGGTCAACAAATTTTACGTTTATATTCATTTATTCCTTAAAATTAAAGAAATCAAATAAAATCTAGATAAAATACAAAATTAATTATTCTAAGTTGGAGCTTTATAAATAACTGCAATCATATATTCTTAAGAAAAAAATATCAAAAAATATTTTATAAAATAAAAATAACCTTTATCTGGTGCAACTAAAATTTCATTTTTCTTTGTACGGAGACGCAAAAAAGTCAAATCATTAGATGAATCCATTTCTTTTACTGTATTTTTTGATTTATCACACAATTGATGAAGTAATAATGAATGTTGATTTGTGGTTTCATCATCCAAAGTTGAACGAATTGCTCTCCCTAAAAAATATTTAAAATAAAAAAAACTTTAAAGAAATTACCAATATTATCCATAATAATTACACCAACAACACCTTTTTGTGATTGAATTCTTTTTATTGTTTCTTCAATATCAGTTGACATTATTTTTCTAAAAAATTATAAAAAATTTATTATCTCGAATTTCGATAAAAATTAAGTGAGAGAGTAAAGAAAAACAAGAGAGAAAGATAAAATTTAGAAATTATTTAAATTTTTTGGCATTATGTCATTAATAAAACACTGTAGTTTACTTTGTTTTTTAATACAGTATTTCATATTGTAATACTTGTCTTGAATTTCAAAAATACTAAATATATAATTTTATCAATGCTTTTTCACATTCAATGAATAAAAATTTGTGAATAAAAAAAATTGCTACTAAAATTAAATAAATTTCTTTTCATTTTTTCTATTCTCATTTTCTCTATTTTCCACATTCCTCCATTGCTTGTTTTGAATTAGCTCTTTTATTTAAATTATTATTTTTAAGTTTAATTAATGCAGCACTTAAAGGATGTAATCTTTGTGTATGTTCAACAAATTCTTCATAATTTGGTGCTGTAAATCCACATTCTTCACAAACAAAAACCTTTAAAATAAAAATATTTTTAAAATATTTTTGAAAGAAAACTTTATTTCTTCTTTCTTTATATCCATAAGAATGATTTTGTCCATGTACTTTTCTTAAATGTGATTCTAAAGAACATCGTTGAGTAAATGATTTTTCACACATATTACATTTATAAGGCCGAACACCTTTTTTAAAACAATTAATTTAAATTAAAAAATTTTAAAAAAATTAACCAGTATGTGTTCTTGTATGCCTTTTTAAATCAAAAGTATCATTAAAACCTTTCCCACAAAATGTGCAAAGATAACGTTTGAGATCAGAATGACATTTTATATGTCTATTTAATAGCCTTTGTAAATGAAATTTCTTAAAAAAATTATTTTATAAATTTAAAAAATATTTTTAGAAAACCTTTCCACATGTATGACAACTTAAAGAAGAATTGATAGATTTTGATTCAGATGAGATTTTACTAAAAAAATATAAATAGAGAAATTAATTTAATATTCTGAAACCCCTAGATTACTCTTTTAGTAAAATCTGCTAAAATTCTTTATTAACCTAACTGATAGTTTGAATTTTTTAAATTTAACTTCATTCCCTATTTTATGAGAGTTTAAAACATTGGGTATTTTTAAGGTATTTTTTAATATATTTAGAGATTGTGTTTATATTTAATAACAAATTAAAATCAAAACTTACGGAATTAAAGGTTTAGAATTATTTAATTCTTCAGAGTTTTCCATCCTTACATTTTGAAGTAAAGGATTTTTAACACCATAACCTCCATTTACATACTCCCACATACTTGTTGATGCATTTTTTGCAGCAATAGCTGCTACATTTACTAAAGTTGTTTGTGGCAATAAAGGCAAATTCTAATTAAATTAAATTTATATTTAAATTTATTTTTTTTAAAAATTTACAGGAAATATGGCTGAAGGTTTAGAAAAACGTTGAATTGTTTGAATATTATTATTTAAAGAATTTGTTGGTGATAAATTAATATTATTTATTTTATTATTTTTTATTGGAGAGGGTTGTGATGGTGGTAATAAACTTTCAACAAAAAAATGAAGAAGAAGCTGGAGAAATATTTGAAGAATTTTTTATATTTTCTTTTTTTGGTGTTTTTGTTGAATTATTTAAAGAATTTGTTGTTTTTAAAGGAAAATTTTGAATTAAATTATTATTAGAGGTATTTTCTGGTAATTTTAGTGATGATGGTGATAATCCTTTAAAATTATATTTAAAATATATTTTGATATATTTAATGAAATTCTTAAGGAAAGGCTGATTTTAGAGAGAAATGATCAAAAAATGTTTTTATCATCTTTTCTCTAAATTAACAAACAAAAAGTGAATAAACCTTAATTCTTTTGAAAAATTATTTTTTATTAATTTAAAAATAAAAAAACCTTTTAAAGAAAATAAAGAATAAATAAAATTTGTTTTATTAATTATTTCATTTGAATTTGTTGTTTTATTTATTTGATTTAAAATTTTAATTATTTCTAATGATTTTGTTGGAATATTATTTAAATTAATTGTTTGTTGGTGTGGAAATATTAAATTATTATTAACAATTGATTTTTGTAAAATAAATTGTTGAGAAATTAAAGAAGGTGGAAATGAAAAGTTTGGTGTTATTTGAGGGAACATTTTTTTAGAAATTGCTAAAATAATTAAATATATATTGAAATAATAAGAATTAAATAAAAATATTTTTCTTATTTTTTACCATAGAAAATTTCAAGTATTTATTTAAGAAGAGTAACGATTACGGAATGAAGAAATGAATGAGAGAGAGAAATATCTTCACATAAAATAACTGGAATTACTTAAAGTAAAACCTGGCCCTAAATAAAAAGAAAAAAAAGTGGGAGGGAATAAGTAAAAACCTGCTACTCTTTTCTTTTTTAATATTATTTAGCGGTAGCCAATCATTGAAGAGAGAAAAGAATAAATAATTACAGTTAAAATACGGCATTTTAAATAAAATATATTTAATATTTCTTATAAAATTGTTAAATTATCAAATAAATGATAAATAAATTATTCCCAAATTTTTGTAATATTTCCAGAATATAAATAAATAATTTTTAAATTATAAATTAAATAACCACAAATTATAAACAAATGTCTTTTAATCATTTTCCTTTTATTGTATAAAAATAAAAAAAATATTTGAAAACAAAAATCCTTCCATTTTCGATAAAAACGGCCAAAATCAAAAAATAATTGCGAAATTGTGTGCGCCAACCGGTAAGTCGCCAAAGTAATTTACGGTGTTGTAGAGAGAGAAAAAAGAAGATAAATAAAATAAATAATTACTTTCTTAAAAATATATATTTTTATTTTTATTGTAAATTTCCGTAGAGGGCTGGCACGATTCTTTATTTATTTCTCGTGAATTTTCTCTCTACTTGTTAATTACTCTACGGCCTTTTTTTTTTAAATAATTTTCATGAATTCCTGAACAAAACAAAATTATTTTTATGTTTGATTATTTATTTTCTTTTTATTTTCCACCAAAACTTCTTCCGCCTTTCAAGGATGAAATAACTTTCCTGAAGTAAAGGAATTGACAAAAAAAGAAAAGAGATGGTGGAGGAAAGCGCAAATGGGCCCTCTTCTTTACCTCAAGGTCGAGCATCTTCTTTTTTATTTTTCTGTTTTTAATGACAAGAAAGGAGGAGGAGGAGGAGGAGGAGGCTGTTTTAAATGTAAAATGTTGTGTGGAAACGGTATTGAGAACCAGAAAAATAAATTAAAATTTTAAATAAGAAAAATATTTCAACAAAATTAAATAAATGTTATTTTAATAAAAATAAGAAGAAATCCAAAATAAATTATCCATTACAGTAAATAAATAATTAGTAATTTATATATTTCAGATTAAATGCCATAAAACCAAGTTGGCGCCTATAAATAATTTAAAAGTTTTATAAAAATGAAAAGAGTGAGAAGGAATTTAATTAATAATAATAAAATAAAAAGAGATGTTTTTTAAATTATTTACGAGGTAAATAAAATATAGAATGAAATAGAAAAGGGTTTTGGATGATTTTAATAAAACAAATTATTTTATAAATAAATAATTTTTTTTTGGAGTAATATAAATAAATATATTTTAGAAAGATTTAAAAAGAATTATAATTTCTAAATTATAATTTATAATTAAATAAATTAAATAATTGATAGTAGTAACAGTTGAATATAAGGGAAAAACGAATTAAATAATTTTTTGGAAGTTTTTGTTTTTTTTTGTTTTGATTATTCAATAAATGTCGGTTTTATATAAAAGAAAAAAATAAAGGAAGTCCATTTACTGGAAGTGTCGAGAAAATATGTGTCGAAACTCAAGAACTTAACGAAAAATAAAAAGAAAATATTTTTTGTTTAAAAAAAATATTTTAAAATTTTTTTTTTTCTAAAAAATAATTTTTAAGTAAAGAAGCGGCAAAATAAAAATAAATAAAGTAAAGAAGTCATTATTATTTAACCTTTTTACCACTCCTTTATATTTTAAAAAATACTCTTTACTTATTGGCACAAAAGATACAAAAAAAATATAAAAGAAAAAAAAAGTCAAGAGGAGGACATTCAAATAAAAACAAAAGAAAATAAATAAATAAAAGAGTTTTTTTAATTTAAAAATAAGAAAAAATAAAAAAATAAATTAAGATCAAAAAAAGAGAAAAAATATGTAATTAATTGAGACTTTTAATAAAAGGTCGAAAAAAATGAAAATTCTAAGGGCAATTTTTAAGGTAATTTAGGCACAAAATAATCGCGCATTTTAAAAGAAAAGAATAAAATAAATTAAAAATAAACTTTATCAAATTTTTCTGGTAGAAAATAAAATTTTTTAATTTTGTTTAAAAAATGATTAAGTTAAAAGAAAAAATAGAAATAATAAATAGGATTATTAATTAAAATTATTTTATAAATATTTTTAATTAATTATTTTACCAAATTTATTTTCAAAAACTTTTTTTTTTCTTTAAAATTTAAGTCTCAATTATTACTTTAATTTTTATTTATTTTTTAATCCTTAAAAATATATTCTTCCTCCAAATTTTATGGAATCGCGCAAACCAATTAAGTTAATATATATATTTATTACCAGCAATTAAAGAAAAGGGGCGGGGAAAATATATTTAAAAAAAAGAGAGAAGAGACAGTCTCTCTCCCTCAATTTATCCGTTGCGCATTTTCAAAAATATACTTGAGTTTAATAAAAACTGGTTGGAGAAAAATAAAATAAATAAAATATTTTACTAAATATTTACAGTTTTCTCTCTTTTTATTAAATAATAAATTAAAATAAATATATTTGTTTTTAAAATATTTTTAGAAAGATTAAATAATTAGATTAACAAACTGACATTTTTTAAATTACACAGAGAACAAAAATATTTTTTAGTCATTTTTTAAATAAAAGAAAGAAAAGGATTTTTCTTTTTTTTTAATTAAATAAATAATCTTTTTTAAAAGAAAATTAAAGAGATTTAATTAAATGAAAAAAAATAAGATTATGGACAAAAATAGAAAAAAATATATATTTTTAATAAAAGAAATTTTGATTATGGAGAGAATTTTCAAAAAAAAAATTATAAAATAATTCTAGAAATTAAAAGGAGAAAAGCAATTGCCGAGTATGGCAGAAAGAATAAAAATCATTAAATAATTATTTATTAATAAAAAAAATGAAAATAAATAAATTACGGTTGTCTAAAAATATAAAAAAGAAGAAATAATGGGAAGGAATGGCCGCGAATTCTGATTGGATATATTGAAGAAATATTGAAGAAATTTTGAAAAGATATATTGAAGAAATATATTGAAGAAATTAATAAATATTAAAAAAATATTTATTTAAAAATTAATTAAAATATATTAATTAATTTAAATTAATTAAATTAATTTATTGTAAAAATAAAATTAATTATTTTTTTGTCTGCCGCCTGAATGGTTAAGGAGAAAAGCAATTGCCGAGTATGGCAGAAAGAATAAAAATCATTAAATAATTATTTAAATTAGTAAAACAATAAAAACACAATAGAAAAGAAAAAAAACAATTAAAAAAAGAATCGGCCAAATGGAACGGCCATGGGAATTTTTTTGGGAAATGACCGGCTGCTACAGAAGGTTTTCCTCTAAATCTTTGACCGGTCATTCAATTCTTCTTTTATTTTTAATACTTTTATGGTCGATGGATCTTGGGAAAATGATTTTTGGAATTTAAAGAAAATAAAAGAATTTGTAGTTATTTAATGATATTATATAGATTTAAATATAAATATTTTTTTTTAAATTTATTTGGAATAGAAATAAAAATAATATAATTCTTTAACTTAAAGTTAAATATCCAAATCTTTTCCTATTCCTCTGTGAATAGAAAAAGATTAGGATAAAATCTGAACAATTTACATTTAAATTATATCAAAAATATATTAAAGTAAAAAAAAATATTTACAAAAAATTTTATATTTTCTTTCCTATTTTTATATTTGGATCGAAAAAGTCACATTATTTTGTCTCATTATTTTCGCGCATCTTTGCAAAAAAAAAATTAAATAAGAAAAAACTAAAAAAGCCGCAAATAACAAAAAAATTAAGAGAAGAAACTCTTTTATTTCTTTACAAATTCCGGCGGACGTTCTCTTCTTCAAAAACCTCATTTATTCAAACTAATAATTACACATATAATAGAGTCTATCTAGAGGTGATCCTTAATGGATGGATCACCTCGGCCTCTTTTCTTAAATTATCTTTGTATTTTGATAATTTATTACGGAAATTTTCAAAATCTACAAATGAATAAAAAGTTGAAGTTAATTTATGATAAAAGAAGTAGTATAAAAAGCTTAATTTTAAAAATATCTTCAACAACTCTACAAAATCCAAAAAAACTTCATCGTCCTTCTCAAACCAACTCTTCACATCTCTACAACCAAACAATGGGGTTCTTGATGTACATCATCTTTGCTCTGATCTTCGGCGCTGCTGGATTTGTGAGTTTTGAAATTATTTATTTATTATCGTTAATAAAAAATATTTTTCTTTTTTTTTTTCTTCAGGCCTTAAGCGAATTTTTGCACAAGAAGAAGGCCGCGGGTGGAGCAGGAGCTGGACCGGATGCGGGACCTGGACCGAGCCCAGCGAAGGGTGCTAAGGGAGGCAAAGGTGGCAAATCGGCTAAGACGCGCTCAGCGGAGACAGCAGCAAGTGTTGGAAGCAAGAAGGCAAAGAAGAAATGAAGGAAAGAATTCTAAAGAAGAAGATTGTGATAATATATTGTATGGATTTTGGCTGAATAATTGTTTCCTATAAATTGTATATCTTTCCCCTATTGTTGATGTTTGTATATATATATATATATATTTGTTTATTGTATTGTATTGTGCCTGATAAAGCTTGTAATAAATAAGTATAGCTAAACAAAAAATCGTGTTCTTACTTTGTCGTTAAAAAATAAGTTAAACTTGTAAAAATAAAATGTTTTCTTAATTGTTAGACCAAGCAGTAAAAAGTAGGAAAAAAAGTATTGAAATCAAAATACAAATACATACATTAAAAATAATGAGAACCTAACATACAAATAACTAGTAGTTTTAGATCGGAAGTAAATAAGAATATTTAAAACCTTTTAATCACTTTCATTACAATTTTTTGCCAAATCAGTTTTTTATATTTTCGCGGTTTTCACACACCCCTTAAACAATTGTAGCTACTTCCGTTGAGCCAAATCAAAAAAGCGATCATTTGACAAAAATACCTTTGGGTAAACAAAAGAGCTTTTCACCCGCAATTTGTTATCTTCGAACAGATCTTTGAGAATGCATTTTTCTAAACTTAAAAGGGCGGCAGGAAATAAACATGGATTTTAATTAAAAAAATACTAACAAAGATTAAGGAAATTTGTAAATAATTTTAATTAAGGAATTTCAAAGATAATTTAAAATTATGGGGAAAATAAGTATTTAATTCTTTTAAAAATTTCTCACGCTTGTAAATTGCATTAATATATACACAAATGGTTGTAAAAAAAATGTATTATGTATTTGTGTGTAAACTTTCAATGGCGCCAAACGGTTGTTCTTAAGTGGCAATGACAGTCTCAACAAAATCAACACCGGAACCGTTTCGCCCCATTCACCAATGTTAAAATAAAAACGGTGCCGATAGAAAAGAAGACAAAGGACTTATAGTATTTTGGAAATATTCAAACTTTTCTCTTTCTAAATAACGGATAATCCTCCGGAAGGCTTTAAAATATATAAATAACGTCATTTAAAAACCAATCTCTCTCCCTTCTAAATAAATTTGGAATTCATTTTTGGATAATTTGTTGATTTTACACCATAATAAAAGAAAATAAACAAAATCCGTTTAAAAATTATTTTGATCAAAACAACAAATGAATTGAAAAAATGGAGAGAAAAACCTAAAATAGTATAAAATAGATAAAAGCAACAATAAAACAATTTTTGAATAAACAAAAATGTGTGCAAAAGAAAAAACAATAATAATTGAAATATTATTTAATAAAACTTTTAAGTATTTTTTCAGGTGAAAAAGAAAATTTTGAAGATCCTCCACTTCCCCCTTCATTTTTATCATTAGCTGTATTTCCTCCTCCCTCAGTATTTCTTTCAACATCCATTCCATCAACTGATCCTGAACGTCCTGATTCATTTCTAGCAATTTCCATTAACAAATGTTTTTCTTTTGATGATAATTTCCTTAAGAAAAATTTTGAAAATTAAAAAATTGTGAATTTTATTAGAGAATTTAATTTAAAAAAGAAATTAAAACTACATTTTTAATGTGAATTTTATATATTTTTGGGGAAGCTCAATGTTAAAGTCAATATTTTTAGAAATTTTTCAAAAATTAATTAATAACCCCGAAATTAAAAAAATCAAAAATTCTTCCAAGTGGGATAATTGGCAAAAATGGGATAGTTTATCTTAAATAATTTATTCTTAATTAAGTAAACAAATCGATTTTATAATTAATGATTATTCGAAAAAAAAAGAATTTTTCTAAATATAAATTATTCTCGTTACTTAGAAAAACTAATTATATATCCATAAATTATTAAAATAAAAGTCAAGGAATTTATAATATAAAAATAATTGTCTATAAAAAATCTTCCCCACTTGGGCATTCCAATTTTAATGTTCAAAATTTGGTCTCCATAACCAGGTTGATCAAGCCGTTTGATTCCCTTTCCTTTAAGGCACATTTGCGTATGAGAACTTGTACCAGCCGGAATGTGCACTTTTGATGTTCCAACAATTCCAGGTACGTCAATAGTGCCTCCCAGTGCTGCTTGAGTGAAACTAATCTCAACATCAGTGAAAATATTTTCGTTCTCACGCCGGTGCATTCGTGAAGGTGAAACGTTGACAACAACATAAATCGTTGACTAAAAGAAAAGAAAAATAAAACTAAATTTTAAAATTTAAATTTTTACCCTTCCAACTTGTGTACGCAAAATTTGTCCACTATCAATTCCTGCTGGTATATCAATTGTAAATGCCTTTTGCTGAACAGAATGACCATGTCCCTCGCATTCAAGACAAGGATTTTTATTATAAGATCCATGTCCACCACAACGTGAGCTTAATTAATTTATGTTATTGAAGTATTTATAGAAGTGTGTATAAATATATACCAAGTCGTTTGAATGAAATATCCTTGTGTGTGTTGAGTTATCATTCCAGTACCATTACAATAAGGACAAGAAACCTAAAAATATATGGAGGTTTATCTTGGTTTATCAATTTTAAAGCATAATTATTGTCAGTGAAAACGGGACTATCTTGATAATGGAAGGGGTGGGGGAGTAGAAACTTATGAACACTTATAAAAACAAATACCTTTTTGTATGGTGGCTCAACACCTGTTCCTTTACATTTGATACAAGCATCAACAATATTTATTCTCAAATCCTTACGAACACCTCTACACGCCTCCTCAAATGTGATATTAACTTAAAAGTTTTTTTTAGAATTGAAGAGAATTTATTTAAAAACCTGCCGCTTCCTGTGCTGCATCAAATCCATAACTACTCTCAGCAAATGGACCGCGTGAATTAGTAGAAAATCCACCTTTACCAAAAGGATCAAAATCACGGAAGATTTCACGGAATCTTTAAAAATATATTTTACTGTTAAATTAATTTAAAAAATATTTTAATTACATTTGTTCAGCTGAACGCCCAGGACGAAATTCCCAGCCACCGCCAAATCCCCCTTGGCCTGGACTGCCACCGGCGCTAGCTCGCGAACCACCAGAGCTTGGCGAACCAAAATTATCATAGTCAGAACGCCGCTTCGAATCACTCAATACCTACAAGTTATTTGTAAGAATGATTATTTCTCCTAAAAAATCTCTAAAATTTAATTACTTCATACGCTTCGGAAAGCTCTTGAAACTTTTCACTAGCACCTTTTTCCTTGTTAACGTCAGGATGGTACTTCTTTGCCAACTGAAAAAAACACAATTTAGATAAAAAAATATTTTAAAATAAAAAACCTGATAATATGCTTTTTTAACTTCAGAATCATTTGCCGATTTTGGAACACCAAGTATTTTATAATAATCTTTTAAACGATTAAAAGAAGAATGAATAAATCGGCGAGAGATGAGCATCTCAAATAAATTATATTTTTTAATAAAATAAAGAAATAAAAATATAAAATTGAAAAAAAACATTTCAATAAATTAATTAAAAATATATAATCTAATATATTTATAAAATACAAACATCAAAGTAAAGCAATGAAAATTGGTACAATTTAAATGAATAGTCAGAATAGCAAGATATAATTTTTAAAAGTTTTTTCCATAATTCCAAAAATTGTTTTTACTTTAAAAATGAGGCTAATCATCGGGAAAGGTAAAAAAGAGATAATAATAAAGAAAGGGTAGTCGCCAAAATGACAATTAACAGGCTTACCACATTTATAAACGTAAAATTTCCTCATCATATCCCTACTTAAACAAATTCAGTCTTCCCTCAAAAAAACTTTGACGACAACACTTTATAAGGCAAATAATTTTATTTTAAAAATTTAAATGGAATGAAATGAGCAGCAAAGAACCATAGGGAAATTTAGGATCGAAATGGAATAATTACACATTTTAATACAAATTTATAAAATTTTTATATTACATCGCGTCGAAATGGAAGCGGTGAGTCTGAGCTTGCCTTTCTTTTTTATCTTGTTGTCGCTCACGGAGATGTAGAGAGCCAACCAAAACAAGCAAAATTATGCACATAGAGACCATAACTAATCTAAAAACATTTATTTTAATTTAAATATTTTAATTAAAAAACAAACATCGAAAGAATAATTAAACGTGAAGGAGTAACATAAAGTCTACTAGTCCAATTTGCGCTTCTGTCTTGAAGTCCAGGAGGAATCACAATAACTCGGGAATTAGGCACAATTTGTCTAATAAAGTCCTTTTGTAATTTGCCCAGTCCCGGAAACCGAGGACCACCCAAATGAACTTCTTCAACAAAATTAGGTGAACGGCTAAGACCAAAGAGCACAAAAGGATTGTGTAAGATGCGGTGAGAGGTTTGAGGCATTTGACATTGAAGAGCATTACGCATCCCTTGTTCGATTAAACCTTGGCCTGAGTCAGCCATTCTAATACTTACACAAGCACCTTGCCAAGCAATTCCACTACCTTAAAATTAAACAAAATTTTGAAGCTTTGTATAAAATAAATTAACCAATTTTCACTCTTCTAGATGATTCCGTTTCAGGATCACAACATTGTCCAGAAGAACATTCAGGACCAGTGAAAATCTGTACTTTCAAGAAAGTAGTGTCGCCTTTATCGTCACATTTAATAAAATTGATCATTGGTCCATTAGGTCCTTCATATTCATACATAATATCCAAATTGCCATCCTCTTTTAAATCAAAAAATGCAGAAAGGCGGACGTTTTGTACATCTTTTTGAAGAATTCTTTGTGGCTTTTTTGAAAGTTCATATTTTCTTTAAAAAATTGAAGAAAATAATTCAAATTATTAATTTAAATAAAACCTATTAAAATTTGCAGCTGCATTGGTATCGATAGTGTTCTCCAAAACCAAAGGTATTTTCATTCCACCAGACAGTGAAATTGTTGCGATCAAATCAGGAAAACCATTTTGAGAAAAATCACCAATTCTAAAAAGAACTCGAGTGTCTCCATCCGTTTCTGGATAAAATGTTGCTTTCTAATTTAAAAAAAAATAATTAGAAATATTTTGGATAGAAAAAATACCTGATTACCGAAATCCAAAGCAATTGTTCTCCACTGTGCTTTGTTAAGTGTCTCATTAAATTTATAACACCAAATAGTAGAGACTGAAGTGCATTCTTTGCTATCACAAATAGGTATAAGAATTTCTTGAAAACCATCAGAGTCAACATCAGCAACCAATGGACTTGCCAAATATTGTGACTTTTCTGTATTTGGAAGGTCAACAGTAAGTTCATTGTTTAATTCCCATTTAAAATGATCACTAAATAATGTTAATTTAAAAATTATAATATTCTTTTACCTATCAGTAAATTCTTTATATTTCCAAACAACCAAACGTTTTTTCTGTCCGCTTGAATTATTCTCTTCTTGATCAACAAAAATTAATTCTGCTGACAAATCTCTGTCCAAATCAGTAAAAATTGGAGAAAATCCAGCAAAAACTTGTCTTGGAACAGGAAAATTTTGTTTACAAATTTTCAAATCAAATCCATGAACATCTTCTTGAAAATTGCCAGCAAGGCAAACAAAAGAATTTTCAGAATTTGTAGCAGCATTTTTATCAGAATTTTCTATTATAGTTTGAAATCCAATAATATCAGTAATTCCATCTCCATTTATGTCAACAAGGCTTGGATGGTCAATAAATTGATAAGGAGTGCAAATATCAGATTTTGAAGAATCAATATTTTTAGAACACAAAGGCAATTCAACAAAATTGTCATTTCGTCCATTTAAATAAACCTTTGCTTGATAACGAGTTAGTGGACGAGGAGAGAAAACACTTGCAATTTTGTTGACAATACTACCACCTGTATCATCGATTTTCTTAAAAAATATACGGCATGTATTGGAGAAAAGAAAACATTACGAAGAAATTGAACTTGTCAAAAAATAGAGGGGAAGCATTTCTGAGATTCCCAAGCTAATATCAGTTTAGACAGCTAAAGAAAAACCCAATTGATAATATAAAAAACATACCGAAACAATAAACAAATCAGGACAAGAATCTCCATTAAAATCTCCAACATTACAAAAAACATCACTTGTATCTTTCCCCAAATCAATATGTTGTGTTCCATTTCTAAATTCTGCTCCCTCTGATTGTAAATAAACAACTAATTTATTTTGATTTCCAATACGTTGTTGTACAATTAAATCAGTATTTCCATCTTTGTTCATATCTCCAATACCACATATTCGACCAGTGAGAGGGTCCATTGGTTTGTCATCTCCAATATTAACAATTGAACATTGTGAGAACCTCATCAAAATTAAAACAAAAATATAATGCCAAAATCTCATTTTTATTTTAAATTCTAAAATTTTTAATTAAAAAAATTGATAAAATAATAGAAAATATTCAAATGTCAGAAAAAAAACATTTAAAATCATTTTTAAAAATGTCTAAATTTATTTATTCAAAAAAGACAATAAATTGGTCTATAACAAAAATCACTAAAAACAATTTCTAAATATCTTTAACAAATCCCAATAATCGTTCCTTTAATTTAGGCAAATCATTTGTACTTTCTTCAAAACATTTAACAGCACATTTAGTAAAACTTTCATCAAAATCCTTTTTCTCTGAAGGATTTAATTTAATATAATCACGATTATATTTCTTTCGTTCTTTTTCTTGACTTGAAAAATAAAAAGTTAATTAAAATAAATATTTAAAAACCATGACATAATTCCTCTTGCCAAATGATTCTAAAAACAATTATTTTTATAATTAAAATTAAATTTAAAACAAACATTCATAGCCTCAGATTCTTTATCAAATTTATCAAAAACTTTGCGTAATTTATCCTGACATTGTTCAGAACATTTAGCAACTTCTTTTTGATTAATAAAATTCTTACAACAATCTGCTGCACATAAATAACTTTGTCGTTGAATATCTCGAATATATCTTTAAATTTAAACAAATAATTAAAGTTAAATTAAAAAAGAAACAAAACTTTTTGTAAACATCACTATACATAACTTCTAACGATTCTTTTAAATTTTCTTCAGCCACATTCATTTCGTTCAAATTTGGATCCATTTTAGCAGTCATAATTAATCAAAAATTAAGTAAAATTTTATCAAAACATTAAAATATCAATAAAGATAAGAATAAAAAATGATTCATTTCGACACTTTGACAGAAAATGAGAGATAATAGGAGGTAGGGAGAGAAAGATTTAAAAATTAGGATTAAATGTCATTTTTCAGCCATTTCAGCACCAACTTTTCGCTTATTCATCTTTGGACAAACTTGTTAAATTTTATAAGTCTTTTAGAGTTTAAAATGATTTTATACTTTTTACAATCCAAAAATTTTTAATATTATGAATTCTCCAAAATAGATTTAATAACCATGATTTTTCAACATTATTTCGAATATAAGCAAAAATTAATAGAAAGTCTAAACAAATTTCTCTCATTTTACAGTATATAAATATTTATTACACAAATTTATCAAATAATACAATATAAAATACATAAATCCTAATATATTTATGACAATAACTTAATTTGAAGAGAAAAATCGGATTCGATATTCTTCATGAGAATTTAAATAAGAACAAAAATAACAACAACAATAACAGCAACAACAACTTAATATCGTTAGAATAATCGAAACAATTCCAAAAACTTTCCAAAATTCATATCCACTTTCTGATTTAATCAATGCCTCTTTACATTCCCTTTCTCCTTTTGAACTATTGCCAACCAAGTCAAGTTCACGTTTTAACAATTCATAACATTCATGTTGAGAACACTTTTATTAATTTAATTAAATTAATTATTTTTTAAAAACTTACAAGATTTATGATAGTTCCATTTTTTGTTTTTAAAGTTGTTCCAATCAAAGTTGTATTGACTTCGATTTTATAAGATTCCGTTGTTGCATTAATTGTTGGTTCATTTGCATTTAAAGTTGTTGGCACAAATAATAAGAAAAAGACGAGAATTCCCATGATTTTCTTTGTAGATTTGAATTTTGTTTTAAATCTATATTATTCTTTAAATACCAAAGGGAAACTGTCTGTTAATTACATCCTTAGGTATTTTACTAATATTCGGGAAGTTGGCTGTATCTATAAATAATTTATAATAAAATTGTGTTTTTCTAAATTATTTTAATTTATTTTTCTCTTTATTTTAAAAATTCTAAAATTAATTAATTTTTTGGTCTTTTGTGTATAGAAAAAATTTGTCAATTGTTTTTTCTATTTTTATTCTCAAATTAAAATAAAAATGCCATTCCATTGTCTAACTCATTATTTTATTCTAGAATAGTTTGTAAGCATTACATAAATAGAAAAAATAGATAAATACTTCCATATATCTTTACTTTTCTATATTTTTGGTTCTAGAATATTTTTTACTTAAAATTTCTTTTTTTTTCTCTATTTTCATTTAAAGCCAAGAAATAGACAAAATTGAAAATGAAAGGAAATATTGCAAAAAAAAAAAGAAAGAAATGCCAACTGTCTGCCTTTAAAGGTTTGTTATTTGTATATATTCTAACAAAATTAGTTAAAAACAGTCTTTTCTTTTCTTTTCTTTTCTTTTATTTTAATTTTATTATTTTAATTTGTCATTTATCCACGTTTTTTTAAAGATGTTTTCTTTGAATATTTTTCTCTCTTGATCATCGATATTCCAATTCAAAAAGTAATTTCATAAAAAGAAATTATTCAATTATTTTTTATTATTTTTCTAGACAAAATAATCTTTTTAAAAATATTTATTAAAAATTAATATTTAAAATAAATTTCTCGTATTTTTTTCATTTTTGTTTGTTTAACATTTATATTTTTTATTTAAAAGAAAAATATTCTAAAGTTCTTTATTCTCTTGTTATTTTATTTCCACGTTTTATTTAAAAGTTCAATTTAAAAAAAAAAGAATTAAATAAATATTTAAATGTAAATAAAAGTACTTTAAATATTTAAAAAATAAAATGGGAGACAAAGCAATTTTAACAGAAGTATTAGAAGCATCTAAACTTACTGATACATATTCTAGTTTAACAGCTTCAAATATCATTGATCAGTAAGTTTTTTTAAATAATTAATTAAATATTATGAATCTGTTGGTTGATAATTTAAAAAGTTTACATAAATCATACCAAAATTTAGCTTATACTTTTGTGAGTCTAAAATTATGATTCTTAACTCATTTGATTAAATAAAAATTATGATTTTCTGACTTTCCAACCTAAATAAACTTGTAAATATAAATTCAAAATTATTTTAATTAAAATTATTTTAAAGATTAAAAGAAATCAAAAGTAGCTCTCATTCAACATCTTCTGTACATTATGAAGGTTTAGATGGGTCAAACAGACAAGGAGACCCAAATAATGGTCGTGTAAATATTGACAAACAGAAAAAAGAAATAATAACAAATGGTGTACCTGATGTATTTACTGTAGATGATGCTGTGGAATTTCTTGGTTTTGGACGTTTTCAAATTTTATTAGCTCTTCTAACTGGATTAGCTTGGATGGCAGATGCTATGGAAATTATGATTTTATCAATTCTTTCTCCTTCACTTTATTGTGAATGGGCAATTACTCCAATGCAACAAGTAACCTTCTTAGACTTCATTATAAATTGTTTGAGATACAATATATGTGTGATATACTAATCAAATTTCTTTTCCATCCAAGAAATTCTTATGTTAGGATTCCTTAGTTGGGAATTATTCTTCAGTAATTCCAAACTGTGCTGTCTTTTTTTTAAATTAAACTAATTTTTAAAATAAATAAATAATTTAAAAAAAGGCATTAATAACAACTTGTGTATTCTCTGGAATGATGCTTTCATCAACAGTTTGGGGTAAATTTTGTGACCGTTTTGGTCGTCGAAAAGGTCTTCTATCTGCTGCACTTTTAACTTTCGCAATGGGTGTCTTATCATCAGAAGCCCCGAATTTTCATATATTTTTATTACTTAGAGGACTTACTGGAGTTGGAATTGGTGGAATTCCACAAGCGTAATAATTAAAAAAATTAATTAAAAATCATTTTCTTCCTCAAGTGTTACATTATTTGCTGAATTTCTCCCTTTAGCACAAAGAGCAAAATGTGTTGTATTTATTGAATCATTTTGGGCAATTGGTGCCTCTTTTGAAGCTATTTTAGCATTTTTTGTTATGTCGGCAGGGTGGGGATGGAGATGGCTTTTATTATTAAGTTCTTTGCCTTTGGCACTTTTTTCTATTTCTTGCCTAGTAAATTAAAAATTAAAAGGAATTATTTTAAAAATATTTTTCTTAAAAGTGGTTACCAGAAAGTGCTCGTTATTTAGTAGCTGCTGGCAGACCAGATTTAGCAATTTCAAGTTTACAAAGAATTGCCCAATTAAATGGACGTTCTTTACCGCCTGGAAGGTTAATTGAAGGTAATAAATCAACAGTAAATGGACGTGGAAAATTAGCTGATTTATTTTCACCAACACTTGCTGGAACAACTTTTAGACTTTGGATATTATGGACAGTCAATGCTTTTTGTTATTATGGTTATTTTTATATAAATAAATATGAAATTAGATATAATTTGATAATTTATTAAAAAACATTACTTTCCCCTTAAATGAATCAGAATAAATTTTGAGAATCTTTTAAGTGAAAGAAATTTTTTCTATTTTCTCTTTCAGGTATTGTTCTTTTAACAACTGTACTTTTCCAATCTGGTGATGAATGTCATGGGGGAATATCAAAACAATTAAATAATATAACAATAATAAATTTATTAAATAATTCAACAACAGAAAACCCAATTGAATGTAAACCTCTTCTCAAAAAAGATTATATTGATTTAGTTAATTTAAAATTAAAAAATAATTTTTCATTTAAAAAAATAAAGATATCAACAACTTTCTCAGAATTTCCTGGTTTAATTTTAACAGCTATTTTAATTGAATGGTTAGGTAGAAAAAGAACAATGGCTTTTGAATTTGGTGTTTTTACTTTATTTTCTTTTCTTTTAATTTTTTGTGTTAAAAGGTTTTTCTTTAAAGAAAAGAAAATATTTAAAATTATTTTAAAGATTTTGGTTAACAGTTTTTATTTTTATTTCTCGTGCATTTATTTCTGGTGCTTTTCAATGTGTTTATGTTTATACTCCAGAAGTATATCCAACAACTTTAAGAGCTTTAGGTCTTGGAGCAAGTAGTTCTATGGCAAGACTTGGAGCTATAAGTAAAAAAATAAAATAATTTTTTTTAAATATTTAATTTTAGTAACTCCATTTATTGCACAAGTTGCTTCTGGCGATTCTTTGTTAATTCCTATTATGTAAGAAATTTCTTAAATCAAAATATTTTATATAATTTATTATACCTACTTTTTTCAATTTTAAAGAACTTATGCTGGTGCATCTTTAATTGGTTTAGTAACATCACTTTCTTTACCAATAGAAACAAAAGGAAGGCAAATGATGGTAATTAAATAAATTTATTATTAAATATATTTAATTAAAATTTTAAAGGAAACACATTAAATTGTGATTAAAAAAAAGAAAAGGACAGATTTTTTGGAAAAACAACAAAAAAAAATAAAGTTTAAAGAAAAAAATATTTTTTAAAATTGTTCTGTTTCTTCAGTATATTTAACTAACCAATCAGAAATGAATCCGATTGGATTGGCAGGTCGTCGAAGAAGTACCTTTTAATTAAAAAAATAAAATTTAAAAAAAAATAAATATTTTAACACCTCTGCCAATGCTTTAGTCAAAACAGGTGCTACAGTACGTGCCAAATAAAGACCGTTATCACTTCTAAAAGAAAAAAAGAAAGACTTTTTTATATTAAAGATAAGCTCCAAAGGAACAACAATCCCACCGTGTCATACAATTTTTTAATTTAATTTTTATTCTCTTACGTTGGCATTCCCAATCTTTCATGTAATAAATGTTCAAATCTATTCTTTTCTGCATCTTCGCCATCATCTATTCCATCTTCACCATTCCCATCAAATTCAAGCAGTTCACCATCATCAATAAATTCTCCACCATCTCTCCCAACTTTTTCTAAACCTTTTCTGCCTGTATCAACACCAGAAGAATGCAAAGAAAGTAAATCGGCTGATTCGCTTGGACTGTCAGGAAAGTCACCGTGTTGCTGTACAAATTCTTCATTGTAATTATTCTTTGTATCTTCACTCACTACAGATTTGGAGAGTAAAGCATCTGCACCCAATTCTTCCACATCACGTTCTTTGAGCAATTTAAGGTCAAAAACAGCATTTCGACGGTAATAATCAGGTGTTCGACCTTCCTAAAAAGAAAATTTTGTTGGGAAGTTTCAAAGGACTAGGCAATTCCTTCTTTCTTTTTTCTATAAATAATTAATTACTCAACTAATATTCTTTTGTCAGAAATACCTTAAAACTTACATTATCAACAGCCATAGGATCAGCACCTGCTTTCCCTAAAATTTTCAAATAATGACCTCCATCACGTGCAGCTGCTGCATAATGCATTGCTGTCCTTTTATTATAATCTGGGGCATTAAGAACTAAAGGAAAATTAGCAGCAAGAAAACGAATTATTTCTGTTTGTTCATGAATAATTGCTGTATGTAAAGGTGTACATCCATGTTTATCTCTAGCTAAAGCCTTTTTTTATAAAATAAATTAAAAATATTTATTTATTTATTTTTTTACCAATCTTTTATTTGTAATTAATTGTTTAATTGTTTCAATTCCCCCTTCACGTATTTCTCTATGAATTGAGTCAATATTTGACAAAAGAGAAGGTAATTCTTTTAAAAATATTTGAGCTTCTGGATTATTTGATTTTTTATCAAGAACTAAATCACCACAACCAGACATTACTAATTGATCTAATTTTGCTAAATTTCCTTCTCTTAACCATTGTTGAATACTAAATAATTATTTAAATTTAATTAAGAAGAAAAACATTAATTAATTAATTAATATTTCCAAAAAAATAATATTATTTTTATTCTTTTAAATAATTTTTTCTGAATTTAAAAAATATTTTTATTTACTTTGTTTCTAAATATGAAGGTGCTACTCTTGTATGTAAAATTTGTTTTAATGCTTGTTTTGTATCTAATCTCATTCTTTCCAAATTAAGTTCACCAGGATATTTTAAATAATATTTTGGTAATCTTCCATTCTTAAATTAATTAATTAATTAAATTTAAATTAAATATAAAATTCTTTTACACAATCAAAAGTATTTGGATCAGCACCAGCTTTTCTCATTAATTTATACATATAACCTCCATCTTTTAAAGCTGCAGAATAATGTAAAGGAGTTCTTTTACTTTGATCCATAGAATTAACAGATTGTGGATAATTACGAATTAAATACTTTTTTACGAAATAAAAATTAGTATTTTAATTTTTAAAAAAACTTTAGCAATTTCTGTTTGTCCAAAAACAACAGATTTATGTAAAGGGGCAAGTCCTCTACTATCTCTACAAAAAGCTAATTTCTTTCTGTCAGTTAATAATTTAACAGCACGTAAATTCCCCTGTTCTATAGCTTTATGTATTGCTTGAACTTTTGCTTGATATTGTGGTAATACTTCTAAAAAACTTATTGCATCAACATCATCCAACTGATTGACCAAAAATAATTAATAAATAATTTTAAAAAAATATTTTTATTTTATTTTTTTACCAGATGATTTCTTCCTAATAATAAATCAGCATAACCATTTAATACTAATTCTTCTAATTTTCCAATATTTCCAGTATGTATCCAATCAGTAATATCTTCTTCTAAATCTTGAAGTAAAGGACGATTTAATTGACCAGAAATTAATTGATTTATTACCTTTAAAAAAATAATTATTTTTTTTATTTAATTAAAAAATGAAAACAAAAAGTTTTTTAAAATATTTATGGGCTTTTATTGAATAACCGATTGAACTGTTTATATTCAATACATTTAATATAAAAGGATTTAAGGTATTAAGGATAACACGGAAGGACTTTCCATTATTTTGAATAAACTAACAGCATTATCTTTAAGTGTTCTTATATTTAATCTTTTTCCATGTGTTCGATAATAAAAAGGCGTATGTCCATATTTATCTTCAATAAAAGCATCACCCCCAGCTTTTTGTAAAACTTTTATCATATGTTCTCCATTAGAATCAGCAGCAGCAAAATGTAAAGCTGTTCTACCTGCCTAAAAGAAATAAAATTATTTTAATCAAAAAATTAAAAAACAAACATGGTCTGGTTCATTAACACAATGAGGGTATTTTGTTAAAAGAAAACGAACCTAAAAAATTTTTAAATTAAAAAAATATTTATTTACAGTAATTGTTTGTCCATATAAAAGAGCTTTATGTAAAGGAGTCATTCCTGAAAGAAAAATATTTTTTTAAATTAAATTTAATAAATTACCATGACTGTCTCTAGCAGTTGCAAGCATTGTTCTGTCAATTAAAGATTTAACTCGACGAACATCTCCTTCTTCTACAGCTTTATGGATTGAGTCAACCTTTCAAAATAAATTTGTCAAGATATCAAAAAATATATTAAAAATACTTTCGATTGATATTGAGAAATTCCTTGAAGAAATTCTGCTGAAGCTAAATTAGTTGAAGATTTATCTTTAAGTAAATGTGCTCTTCCATCCAAAACTAATTGTTCAAGTTGTTGTACATCACCTAAAGAAATCCATCTTTGTACTTGCTCTTCAGAAGGTGCATCTAAAAATAATTAAATAAAAATAAAAATATAAATTGAATGTATGTTTGTATGGTTGACGGATAAGATAAAAAAGAATAAAGATAATTTTAGTTTAAAAACCTCAAAATGAAGATAAAACTTTTAGGAAAAGAGTTTAATCGGAATAAGAGATATTCATTAATGTATTTCACCTCTTCTTTGAAAAAGAAAGTTTGGAATAAAACTAAAATATATTCATAAAAAAATAATCTCTAAGAAGAAACATTACTACTCTAAATATATTTTTTAGTCACACCAGGAAAATTAACTGATTCCTCAAGGAAATCACCGCTGCTTTCGTCCTCCTCCTCTTCAGTTTCTCTTCCTTCATCCAAAATCATTTCACTATCTTGTCTATTTAATTCACTCAAATTTAAACGAAATTTTGTTGTTTCTCCATCAAATTTTGGTAAAATCATTTCTTCTGTTGGGGCAGATGAATCCAATGAATGAGGGGAAGAAGAAATTAATTTATTATCATTTCTGTTGTTATTAAAAGATTTATTATTATTAGAGGTAATTAAAGGGGGAAAATGGCTTTGTCGACGTTCTAACCAAAATTTATACATCAGAAAAATAAAAAAAGAAAAGAAGAAATGAAAAATAAAAAGAAAAAATAAATAAATTGATGTAAAATATTAAATATATTTAAATATTTTTAAATAAATTAAAAATCATTGCTTAAAAATTTAGTTTAAATTTTGTATAACTTTATAGGGGTAGAATTATTTTTTTTATTAAAAAAAATATTTAATATTTCCTTAAACAAATAAATATTTAAAAAAAATATTAGAATAAGAGCTTGATTGAAGAGAAAAAGTAAATAGCTGTAAAGAACGACGACAAAAGCATCACGTAAAAATAATAAAAAAGAGATGGTAATATTAAATGAATAAGTATATACATCATTATAATATAAAAATAATTATTCTATAAAATTAAATATATTTATTTGGTTAATTAAAAAAATAAATTAAAAATATTTATTTAATTTATAAATGCCCTTAGGGGATTTTCTCAAATGTTTTTAATTTTTAGTTTTGTAAAGAAATTTGTTTAATTTTAAATATGATATATATTTTTAAACAAGTAAATCCTCCCTAATCTTAACGGAAATAAAAACTGTTATGAAAATTCCCTCAAAATATTTTGCAATTTATTTAAATATATTTCCTCTTTTTCTCGTTAATTTAAAAGTTATTAATTAACCAAAGTTTATTTTATGAGATTAAAGTTTTTATGAAAATAAAAATAAATATAAGAGAAATTTGTTCTTATAAAAATTAAAGAATTACCTAGTAATATTTTGTAATCCAAAAAAGGGCTCTACTCCAGTTTATGCGTCCATACACTCTTTATGCGTCCAATCTCACTTTATGCGTCCATAAACTCATTATGCGATCTCACTTTATGAGTCCAAAAAAACTTTATTCGGACAAGTAAATTTTTAGTTTAATTCTATCTAAAAAATGATCATATGCCCTCGAGCAAGTTTCCGTAATTTGGTGTTATAACAACAAATGATAGCTCATTCGATGCTATCATTTGACAAGTGACATCAGTTTCATAAAAAGCGGATTATTTCTGAAGAAGTCATGATTAATTAGCTGGACCAATCAACTATGGTGGTATTGATCATATTATGATTTTTCCTTTCCTTAAGCATTTTTTCAGTATATTGAACTAGATAATGCGTCATAAGGTGTATCCGCATCAGTATAGCAAGTATATGAATAGGCCTGTGAATTTAACCCAGACCAACTGGCCATTAGGTCCGAACTCAATAAGCATAAAATGAGATTGGACGCATAAATTTTCTTTGGGACGTATAAAGTTTTGATTGGACTCATAAAGTGAGATCGGACGCATAAAGTGTGATCGGACGCATAAAGAGTTCATGGAAGCATAAAGAGTGTATGGACGCATAAACTGGAGTAGAGCCCAAAAAAGATAAATTAGGCTTTGCAATGGGTTATTTAAAAATAATATGTTTTTAAATTAAATAAACTACCAGGATCAAAAATAGAATAACCATCTTCATCCATCGATATATTATTATTTCTAATATTTTGTAATGATAATAAACCATTTTTGGATATTTTATTATTTAATAATTTTTTTTCTTCTTTTTCATTATTATTTTCATTTAAAAGAGGTAAAGGACGGACCATTTGTTTTGGATTTGCTCTATAACGTTCTGCACTAAAACCATTCTATAAAAAAAAATAAAATAAAAGAGGAAATTTATTTAAATTTTTCACTTTATCAGGAATTTTAATATCAGCACCAAGATCTGACAAAGTATCATAAATAGCATTTTGTTGTGGAGCTGCATAATGTGCAACTGTTCTTCCTAACTAAAAATTTAATAAAATAATTCTTTTTTTAAAAAAAATATTAATTTGAAGAGATATTCACTATCAAAGGATGGAGAATTAAACAATCTCCTCTTTTTAAATTAATTTAAAAAATATATATATTTTTACATGATCAGAAATATTTATATATGCTGGAAATTGTTTAGCTATAAATTCAACCATTTCATGTCTTTCCTCTAAAACAGCAATGTGAAGTGGTGTTAAACCTCTTAAATCTCTAGCTTGAACAATTTCTTCATCTAATAATCCTTTAAGTTTACGAAAATCATTTAATTCAATAGCCCCAAATATTTGAGAAAGTCTGTTTTGTGCTTGACGATAACCATAAATATATTTAACTAATCTTTTTTTAAAGATTTTAAATAAATATTTTAAATAAAATAAAAAAAACTTTTCATTTCCCAAATGTTTTTTAACAACAAGCCAAACTTTTCCACCTAAACCTTCAGAATGTAATTGTTCTAATTGACGATATTGTTTTTGATTAAAATCAATAGATAAAACACGTCTTTCAACATTTTCATCAACAATAGATTCATCTCCATCTATTAATATATTATTTATTGAAAATATTTTTTGTAAATTATTTATATTTTCCATAAAATTTTTTTTCTAAAAAAATTAATTTTTGAGAATTAATGTAGTTTGTATTAAATATTTAGGAAAATATAGTAAAAATATTTTCTCTAAAAATCACAATTTTTGGTCAGAATATTTTTTCAGAATTTTAAAAATAATTTCCTAAATTTAAAAATAATTTTAAAAGTCCATTAAAAAAATATTTTTTTATTAAAAACTAACCACTAAAAGGATCATTAACTAATATTTCTTCTTCTTCTTCTTCTTCTTCTTCTTCTTCTTCTTCTTCTTTATTCCCTCCCATTTTATTACTTATTATCCAATCTGTTCTTAAATCCTCTTCTGTAGATTCATCATCATCATCACTACTTGATAATATTACTTTTTCTATATCAGGAAATTCTTTTTGTATTTCCATCTAAATAATTAAAATAAATTCTTTTTCATTTATTTTTTTAAACACCTTTTCTTCATCTTTATTTTCATCAATTTCTTTTATTTTCTTTGACTTTTTTGTTATTATTATATTTTTATTATTTTTTCCATTTATTTTTGATGAAATTTCTGCTCCAGCTCTATAAAGAATTCTTGTCATTTGTGCACGTTGATGTTCATCTGGTAAACAACTAGCATAATGTAAAGATGTACGTTGAGCCTTAAAAATAAGAGAAGAATTTTTTATATTTTTTAAGGACAGTTCCCATGGAAATAAAAATAAATAAAATATCTCTTCATTAAAAAGAGATAAATAATTATTTATATATTTAGAGTAAATATTAATAAATGACGTTATTTAAATATTTTAGTTGTAAAAAATAAAATATTAATTCCCAAAAAAATTTAAAAGGACTGAATAAAAATTCTAATATTAATTAATAACTCTTAATTAAAAAATCATTTTTAAGATGACAAATTAAAATAATTAAAATCTTTTATGAAATGAAACCTTTTAAAAATATATTTATTTATTTACCTTATCCACTAAATCAACACAACGAGGAAATAATAATAATAAATATCTAGCCATTCTAGCCCTTCCATATAAAACAGCAATATGTAAAGGTGTTCTTCCATGTTCATCTTTCCCTGTTGCTGTATCCCAATTATCAACTAATTGTTTTAATGTTCTTTGATCTTTATTTCGAATTGCTTCATGTATTGCTAAAATACGTGTTTGGAGGTGGGAAAGTGTTGGAGCTAAATCACGACTTTCTGGGGGAAATATTCTTCCTTCAATTTGTGATTTGTAATCACCAGCTGAAATAAAAGAGAATAAATTAAAATTAATTAATTTCTCTTTAAAATTAAATATTGAATGCCATTAAATAACAATTATCAATTTACCTAAAACAATTTCTCTCAAAGCTTTTACATTTCGTTGAGTAATTAATTCATCAATATTATCACCTAGCCGTAATGGGACTGAAATAAAAAATAATAATAATATTTAAATAAATTAAAAACATTGATTTAATCCACGTATTTGATGCATATCTAATAAATGGGGTGAACGATGGAAATTCATCGGTGTATAACCCTCAACATCAAGTAAAGCTTCATTAGCCCCAAAGTCAAGTAAAATATCAAAACATTCTTCTTCCTCTAAAGATTGTTGGTTATTGTTAGATTCATCTGAATTTTCTTCTGATTTTAAACCTTTAGGACCTAAAGTGCCGGCTAAAGCAGCAGCATAATGTAAAGGACTTCTGCCTTCCTAAATTGAAAAAAAGAAAATTTAATGAAAATATTTTTTAAAATAATATTTACAGCATCACGAGAATCAACCAAATTACGATCTTTTTCGAGAAGAATGCGAAGAATTGTTGGACGTTCAAAAATTGCTGACAAATGAATCTAATAAATTAATTAATAAAATTTAAAAAATAAAAATGTTACAGTAGTTGTATGAGTTCTTGGATGTCGTGACTGTAAAATATGACGAAAATTAACTAGTTGACGAACAGTAGGTTCATCACCATTTACTACTGCCTCAAGAAATTGCTCATATTTCTCCTGAATATTTTCAGATTTTCACTTAATTTTTAAAATCACTTTATATTCAGCCAAGTCTGCAATAAATTGTTTTGAACGATTATGACCATAAATAAAATTTTCTTTATATTCCGTCCCCATTAAAAGATCTGAACGGCCTGATAGAAGTAATGATTCTAATGGTTGAATATCTCCACTAGCTATCCAACGATTGAGCTGTTCAGAAGTTCGGAAATTATCGCCCAATGGAGGAGGGCGCCAACGTCCCCCAGCATGACCAGCGCTGAATGGACTGCCTGCTGGAGGCCAATCAAGAGAACCTCCAGATTGAAGAGTAGGAGGAGGATCTAATTTTTTGGATATAAAATTTATTTTAAAAACTTAATATTTTACTAAGAGAAATTCTCAATCCTTGTGTTTTCCCTCTCCTCCTTTCTCGTAAACTACTTGAATTAATTTCATCTGGATCAATTACTGTAGTAACGTTTTCAGTTGAATCATCATTTTCTTGAAAATTATCCCCTGGTACTTTAAGAGAAACTCGACGATGTTTAATTACATCCAAACGCATTTTTAAAAATTTATTCCTAAAAATAAACAAAAATAGTTATTGTAAATAATGAAATATTTATGTTATATTAAATGGAAGAAATGGACTGATTGTAAATAAATGAATGAAAAATGAGAGTAAAATAGAGAATCCTTAAATGGGCGTCTAATAATTTTTGAAAAAGATTAAATTCTTAAAGTCACTTAAAATATAAACTTGTCTGGCTTCTTTAATAAAAAACAATTTTTATATTTATCTCCCTATGGGACAGAATATTCCCGGATGTGCATTAAAGTGTTTCTAATATAAATAACAATTTTTTGTAATAAAACCTTCGGAATTATTAAGTTGGATTTTATTTAATATTATTTTAAAATCAGTTTTTAATAATTTTGTTTTAACCAAAAATGTATTTAAATATCTAATTTTTTAAATCTCTTAAAAATCTCATTAATAATTTATAAACAACTCTATAAATATTCACCAAATATGCTGTTCAAGGAGATTAGCAATAATTAATAAACATAATAAATCGGGATTTTTGTTTTAAATATTTTTAAAAACACTTCTTTTCTGCTCTGATTTAAAGTCAAAATTGTTTAAAAAATATTTAATTATAAAATTTTTTAGAATTTAATTTATAAGAAATTAAAAATAAATTACCAATAAAATCATATTTATTAAATTATAAAATGTTTCATTTTTCAAAAAAAGTGAATAATAAATTATGAGAATATAATAATCAAAAATTCTGGAATAAATTAAGTGAAAGAGAAACACGTATATGAGCATAATAAATTTTAAAAAAATCTGTCAACAAATTTTAAAAAACTTCTAAACCATGATTTCTAAAATAAAATAATTTAACTTAAATTAAATATAGAAAATATTTTAAATCTCAAAAATAAATTAATTTCAAAAATCAACAACATCCATTGAATTAATTGGAAGCGGACGGCAAAAACATTTCTGACCATCAATTATTTCATTAATAATAACAGAAAATTCAGTTCCTTCCTTCCAAAATCGGCGAATTTGAATCTAAAAAATCAAAAAGAATTATTTTATTAAAATTTGAACTTAAAATTAATAAATTTATTTATTTAAAAGTTAGTAGAAAATATTAAGAATTTCTAAAATTAACTTGAGCTAATTAAAAATTTTTTTAACAAAATTTTCGAATTTTAAATAACTAACCATATCAGCATTTACAATCTGTGCAGGAAACTGACAGGATGGAAATTGCCAAATTGGAAAATTTTCTGGAACATCAAAAACACAATTATTTAAAACCAAATAGTTTCGAATATCCAAAATGTCAAAATCTTTGATAGAAACACTACTTTCACTTTCTCTTTTTGTGATATAACCACGTCTCAAACGTTTAGAACGATCATAGAAGAAAACCATTCTTTTATCACAAGGTGTTAAATATTGAGTTGGTTGTTCTTCAAGAACTTCCAAAAGATCAGAATAATCACTAAAAAAATAAATAGAAATTAATTTAAACAAAAACACGGTCAAATAAACCTCATTAATCGTTTTAATTTTGAAGAAAGTTGGCATAATTCCAATTTAGCATCACCATTTGAGACAATACTTAAAAGTTTAACTCTCAATTTATTTCCGCTACGTAAGCCATTAAAAGAAGCAGAAGAAATAAATTTGTTCTTATTAACTTTTGGCTGTTTTCGAATAATGTAAATTTCATCTCCTAATAAAAAAATAATTTTTATAATATTTTATTAAAACCAAAAAATAAAATCAACCTTTAATTGAAATTTCATAAATGTCCACAAGAAACTCCACCAAATATCCAAGTAATTCCATTTTTGTTTTAAGTAAAGGATGTAGAGAAGTTTTATTTAATTGGTCAAACAATTCATTTAAAAGAATTTGCCCATTTGTATTTTTGTCCAAAATAGTGGAAATTTTAATTGAAATTTGAAGAAAGTCTAGTTTTGAATTAAAAGGTTTTTCAACAGATTTTACAGAAGCAATAGGTTGAGTTGGTGTTGAGATGTTTGTTGAAGTAGATGGAATGTTATTATTACTCGTAATTCTAGTAGAAGCCGAAGAAACTTGTGGTAAAGGTGTAGATGTACGACTTGAAGAAACCTTAAAAAATTATTGAAAAAATAAATATTTAAACAAAAACATTATTTTGTGGCAAAATTTGAGTTGGTAATCTTGCAAAATAAATAGATGGATCAATGAATTCTCCTGGAAAAAATAATTTAAGAAAAATAAATTTTGGCTCAAACCAGCCAAACATCGTCTCAATTTAATTGTATAAATATTTGAATCAGATTGAATAACTCTAAAGAAAGAGGAAGCTGGATACGCAGCTTTTTTGAATGATTCTCCAACAATTCGAATATTTGGTGGACATCCCAACAATCTATTTAACTAGTAAATTAAATATATTTATTTTGGAAAAAAATCAGTTAAAAACTTCTTTAGATGAAAGAGCACAACCAAACTCCTTTTCATAACACCTCTTAAGATCATCAATTTTTGAAGAAGACAAAGAACCATCATTTGATTGAAAAAGATAAAGAAGACGCGAAAGATCAGCCTTAAAATTTAAAAAAATTAAAGTTATAAATAACAAAAAATTAGAGGTCTTAAACTAAAATAAAAAATACCTGTGGCGGCTGGAATTCATTCTTCAACCGTTCAAGAAATCTACAACCAGAAATATTCTCCTTTTCTTTTAATTCACCAGGTTCTTCAAATTCATCAAAACGAATTCCCAAATCAGATTCAGAATCATCAGAAACGATAGATTCATCATCTTCATAGTCAAAATCATCAATGTCTTCATCAAGTTCAGCTTCTTCTCTTTCATCAGTCAAAACATTTCCAGATTGTAAATTAGAATCATTAAGATTATTAAGGCTAGCAACAGATCCAACACGTGTGGAAGCACCAGTAAGAGTTGATTCATCATCGGAGGCTGGGGTACGGAAGTCTTCGTTGAAATAATCGTTACTTAAATTTAAAAATTAAAATAAAGCGGTTGGAAATAAACAGATCATTAAAATCATTAAAAAAATAAAATTTACTCTTCAGGAAATTCTGGTTCAAACGATTGGCCAAGAATAGGTCGACCCTTTCCAATTTTAAACAAAAATTCTTTCTCTGTTTGCTCTAATTCGGTTAGATCATTTGTCGATGAATGAAGGCTTATAACACGTGGAGTAGCAGCACGTGAAAAACCTAAAGTATATAAAAAATATTTTTGGTCTTTAATAATACTAGGAGGTGAACTACGTCCATCCCTCATCCTCTCTTCTCTTCCATTAATTGAATTAGTTCTATTTCTTGATTGACGTCCATCACCATTTTGTCGCTGAGATAATGGTGCCCGAACCCCCAAATCAATTAAATTCGCATTTTCAGAGATTGGTTGTTTAACCCGCGGTTTTGAAGATGGAATATATCCTCGATGATAAGGTGGTAATAAATGCGGAGGTATTGGTTGACCACTATGCGATAAAGGAATTGGATGGCTTTGCGTAAGTATTTGTGGCGGATAAATTGGTGGAGGCATTGAAGAAAGTCTAATATTAATAGGATTTTGGCGTTGATTGAACATCATCTTTCTTTCTCTAAAATTTAATTAAAATTTAAAAATATTTTTTTTAATTAATCAAAACCTGTTTTCAGCAATTTGTTTATTCGATTGATCAATTAAATTTAAATTTTCGATAGTTTCACCATTTGGAACTGGTTTAAAACGTACAAGACCACTTGGCAGTTCTTCAACAACAACATCATTTGGGAATGATTTCATTAAAGCAATTAAACCATCAATACCGTCAGAATATCCGAGAAGTCTAGCAATAACATAAACATCTGTTTGCCAGTCCATCCTGTAAATATTGAGTTTTAAGACATTCGAAAATAAATTTAAAATTACTTAAAGTCTTTAACAAATTCAAATAAAACAGCTCCATTACTTCCATAAGCAATTAGCGAAGATTGTAAACGTTTCTGAAATTCTGCACGAATGTGCTCTTTATTTTGATCACTCATTAAATAAAACTAAAAATTAAAAATTAATTAAAAAGTAATTTTATTTGAAAAGATAAGCAATAAATAAATAGTATCAATAAATTGATTTTTGCAAAATAATTAAGAAGGAAAAGAAAGTCAAAAAATTATAAACAATGTAATCTTAACTTTAATTTGCAAGAAACATTTCTGTCGCAGTTTATTTGAAGTTACTTTCCACAGAATGACAATACGAGTATGACAAAATGTCAGTAAGCAAAAAACAACAAAATGCCAAGACTGGTAAATGAAAAAATGTCAAAATAAGAGAAAATGGTAAACGATTAGGAAATTTTGTCTGGTTCATTCCATTCACTTACAAATTGTTTAACTAAAAATACCTCAACATTTTGGTTTCTAACCCTTATTTTCTTCAATACTTTTATTGACAGCTGACTTTCAAATGCTATAAAAGCAAATTAGAAAAAAGCAAAAATTGGTCTACTCGTTTCTCATCTTTTTTTTTCAGTTTTTTTGGAAGAAAAAGCTTCGATTCTTTATTTTCTTGTTACTAAAAACAATTATTTTTACAAAAAATATTTTATTTCTTCTCATTCTTCTTCACTTTTTTCTTCCACTCTTTTGACTTTTTTAAATTTTTAAAGGACATTCATTTTATATTAATTATTAAAAAGAGATATATCAAGTCATTTTTAATAAACAAAAGTGTTCATTCAGCTGTAATATACAAGCATTGGACAAACAAATTATTTATTTTATTTTCTCTTCATATTTTCGAGAAAAAAGTTAACTTTTACCGCGCACTCATCCATACTTTTATATTTTTCTTAAAATTATCGTCTGTTATTTTTCTTCTTTCAATATTTATTATTCTTTTAGATAATTTTGAGATTTTTTTAAATTAAAACAAAAATGTTTTTTTAATTATTTATTTTTTAAAAATATCTTTTCAAGTGTTTTTTAGAAATTCTCATATAGGAATGCGCGCATCAGATTGACTTTGCTTCGAAAAAAATTCAAATAAAACTTTGCAATCGATCTACTCTCGAACAGGTTCTCTTCATCTCCATCCCCTCTATTTTTTACACGAAAAAAAAAAGATAAATTTACTTTTATAAGAGGATAATATATTAATTGTGTATTGCGCGAACCTTCTCTCTCAATAATGTATTTTAGAAATATTTTTAGAATTTTTTAATTCATATTGGCAGATTTAATGTTAAAAGAAATTTTTATTTTTTATTTTTTTAAGTTTTGTAATAAAATGTTTCTAATTTGGTCTTTAATCTTTTCTTTATTAACTTAAATATTAGAAACATCTTTTTCTTTATTTTTTTCAGTTCTTAAACAAAAAATAATTTTTAGTTAATTTTATTTTTCTTTATTTTAATATTTTTGTATTTAAAATCAATATCTAAACAATTTAAACATTTAATTAAATTTGATTATTTATTTATTTAATAAAAATGTCTGAAAATTCTAATTTTTGCATTAATTATTTTCTTTCAATTTAATTTCCAAATTTGTCTGTAAATTTATAAATAAAAAAAAATAAATTTTATATTTTCAAAGACCAAATAAATAATTGAAGAAAAAATATTTAAAGATTAAAAATCTTTAAATTTAATAAAAATTTCAGTTTGTATGTTTTTCTTTTAATTTCAAAAGTTTATAATGTCTTAATTTTAAAAATTCAAAACAACTTTTTTCTTTAAATTATTTTATCCTCTTCAATTTGTAAATGAGTATCCACAACCACACCCACTCATCCATTTTCAGCTATATTTTTTTTTGGAATTCCCCCATTTGGCCAATTAGTGTATTTTTTGTTTTTTAAGTATTTTGCAGTTCTTTTTTTCTTTTTTATTGCCTCTTTTCCTCTCTCAAGGGATTTATGGATTTTGTCATTTGGATATACCAATTGACAGCATTAGAAACAAATGACGCATTTGATTTACCATTTTTATTTCTAAAAAAGAATATTTTCTCTTCCTTATTTTTACATATTCATTTACTAAATTTTGATTTTCTTTTTTTTTTGAATAAAAAATTCTGTTAATTAAGTTTTCAGATTTAGCAGATATTTTTTATATTTAAAAATAATTTATTTGCTCTTTTCTGTTAAAAATTTTTAAATTTTTAATTTTACATCTCCAATACTTCACCAAATTTATTGTTTTTATCTAAAATTTTCATTCATAAATTTTCTTTTTTTTTCAAAGAAAGGGAGGGTAAAGATATTGGTTTATTCAATCATTTAAAGACACTAAACAAAACAATAAAAAAAATTTAAAAACTCAAACTCTATAAATTAACAAAAAAAAAACACAAAACAATTTATTTATTTTCACAAATCTACAATATATACATAAATATGGATACAATATCACAAAATATATGAACACCAACAATATATAATAGGGAAAAAGACATATAATATTATCACACAAAAATATATATCACTGAGACGGGAACATTTTTTGTGAAGAAATTATTATTATTATCGTTCAGGCAGAATCCACACAATCCAACAGTCATTAGGCTCTTCTTTCTTTACTTCTTCTTGCCCTTCTTGGCGCCACCACTCCCTGCAGTTTCCGATGAGCGCGACTTGCCAGATTTCTCTCCGCCTCCGGCTGCTCCGCCACCCTTTGCTTTGCCCGCTCCTGCGTCCTTCATCTTGCGCAAATACTCAGCTGAAAAGCACTGACGACGATTTTTTTGGTTTTTGAAGATTGTTGATTGAAATAGTTAAACTTTAATGGCTTTTATAGTAACTCTATATACCGGCTTTTATAATACCTATTTATTCGTTTTGAGAGGTCATGTTAATTTGAATTAAATACTTTTTTGAATAGAGAATATTCTTTTTTTAAACATTTTTTGTTTATATTTCCTTTAAAATTTTATTCTTTATCTTTCTAAAAAATATTTTTTAGTTAAACAATTTTTGGTTTTATTTTTTCAAAAAAAAAAACTATTGGCGCATTCTTGCCAATTTGCATTTGTATACTTATATTCTTTTCATTTGATTCCTTTTTAAGTCATTAAACTTGAGACTTTTGGCGCTTTCTAATTGTTTTTGACGCTTTTAGTTGTTAAGTTTTTCAATAACAAAACAAAAAACTGTGGCAATTAAATATATAGTTAAAGGAAAGAGATATTGTTGGCAATGGTAATTTGTAAGTTCACCAACTTAACTTTGCTTCAATAATTTATAAAGAGAAAAGGTACACGAGAATACTTTTAATATATATTTGTATTTACATTATATGACTTAAGCATGCGCACAATCTTGAATTTCAAAATATTTTTACTTCTCAACATTTATTTTTAAGGTTATTTCCACTTTATTCTTTTTACACTTTAATAAATAAATTTTTTAAAATCAATTTTTTTATTTTTTTAAAATAATTTTTAAATTTTATATTTAATTTACTCAATAAAAATTTTTTATTTTTGGTTTAGTATTCCAACAAAAAATAATGGAGAACATTTTTATTTTTATTTTAACACAGCGGGATCCTCAACTAAATTCACTTTATTTAATATTTTCTGTTAAAACTTTAGTTGTTAATCCTATTGTTATATAAATTCTTTTTTTTATTAAAAACCTTACGAGCGTTAAAATAATTTTGTGATCCTCCTTAGCTGTAGAAGTTATTTTAATGTATTACAATTATTTAAGTCACATTTAAATTAATCCTATTGTTAATTAATTATTTTGTGTTAATATAAAATGTGAACAAAAAAATTAATAGAAATATTTTTATATTTCTTGTCATAACTCTTTTATTCTTTTGTTATCATTCTGTTGCCTAAAAGAAATTTTTTTTAAATATATATGTAAATATTCTTTATTTCCAATTAAATTTTAATTAATTCTTTAATATTTGTCTTCAAAAATATTTTTTTATATTAAACTTTTAATTTTTTTCTCAGATTTTTTATTTATTTAAATTTCTATAAATTCTACTTTATTATATTTTTTAAAGTCACCAGACCACCTCTATTTATTTATTTTAATAGTACTCTTTTACGTCGATGTCCCCCTTTTTTTTCTTCCGCTTTTTTTTTCAATAATTTTCATTCAAGTTTTTTATTTTAAATTTATATAGGTGAGGAAATGCCGTTTTAAATGCTCTTTCTGCTTGAATTGCCCGGCAGGCGGTTGGCAGATTGCTTTTTTGCTTTTTTATTTCTCCTCCCTCTCTCCTGCTGGTTATTTTACATTACCCACTTTTAGCATTTTTCATCTTCTGTTCATATATTTTTTTTAAAAATTGAAAGGCCAAAGCCGTTCCATTTCATCGACCAATATTTAAATAAATGACTAACTTTATATTATATTTTATGTAAATAAAACAAAAAAAAAACAAAAATCAAGTAAAATATATGAATATTTATTTAAAATATTATCATTTCTATTAAAAATGCTAATAATAATAAATAATTTAAAAAAATTTAATTTGAATATTTAAAATAACGGGAACCCCCCTTTTTTTAATGATAAAAAATCACCTATCTATCAGCTGCTTATCTGCTTAGACTTTATATTTTTTATATTTATTTAATAACTAAAAGCGTTCATTCTTAAATAAATTTAATAATTTATTTTTTAAATATTTTATCATTAAAACAAAAATAATTAAATATTTATTTTCTTAAATTCTAAAAATTTTTTATTTAAAAATTTATTGTGTAATAATTTTTTCACATTTTATTGACTTAATGACTAATTAATTGATTAATGATTTTTATTAAAAAAATTTTTTTATTTAAAATTCCTTCTCATTTTTTGAAATTATTTATTTTACTTTCTTAATTATTCTTTTTATATATTAAAATGGCCGGATCTAATGGACGAGGTTATTTTTCTCTATTTGATTGGTTACGGAAAAATGCTTTAGTCTGTGCTACTGCTGGAGGTAAATTTAAAATTTATTTTGAAATTCAAAATTATTTTTTTAAAAGGAGTACTTCTCGGAGCTTTATTAGGCTCTTTAATTCGTTTAGGAAATCCTTCAAGTCAAACAATTATGTTATTAAGTTTTCCTGGTGAATTACTTATGCATATGTTGAAAATGATGATTATACCTTTAATTTGTATGTTTTTTTTTAAATAAATTAAATAAATAAATATTTTTTATAATAAATATTAAAAATAAATAAAATATTAAGATTTAATTTTTTTAAATTAAAGTTTCTTCTCTTATTTCTGGTCTTGCCCAATTAGATCCAAAACAGTCTGGACGAGTAAATTAATTTAATTTTCTTTTCTGAAATATTCTTATTTTTTAAAAAAAAGGTTGGTAGTTTGGCTGTAATTTATTATTTTGCTACAACAGCAATAGCTGTTATTACTGGAATTGTTTTGGTTTTAGCATTACACCCTGGAAATCCAGAACATCACAAAGATTTAAGTAATGGAAGAGAAATTAAAAGAGTTAGTACTGTTGATACTTTACTTGATTTAATTAGGTAAAAATAAATTATTTTAAATTAATTAATTTTTATTTAAAAAGAAATATGTTCCCAGAAAATATTGTTCAAGCAACAATGCAACAAATGGAAACTACTGTCCAAATTGTTAATAAAACAATTCCTGGAAGAGATCCAATTAGATATAAACCAGTTTATAAAGATGGAATGAATATTCTTGGTTTTTTAAATTTAAATTAAATTAATTAAATTAATTTAAAGGTATTATTGTTTTTTGTATAAGTTTTGGCATTGTAATCAGTCAATTGGGAGAACGTGGACGTATTATGGTTGAATTCTTTGGAGTTTTGGATTTAGCTATAATGAAACTTGTTTCTCTTATTATGTAAAATATAAAATTAATTATTTATTTTAATTTATTTATTAGGTGGTATTCTCCATTAGGAATTACTTGTTTAATTATGGGAAAAATACTTGAAGTTGATGATATTAGCAATACTTTTCGGTCTTTAGCTATGGTAAAATTTATTTATTTTTTTAAAATACCTTTTCTAATTTTTAATTTTAGTATACAATAACAGTGCTAAGTGGTTTAGCTATTCATTCATTAATTTCATTACCTCTTCTCTTTTTCCTTTTAACTCGACAAAATCCTTTTATTTTTATGCGTGGATTACTCCAAGCTTGGGTTACAGCTTTGGGAACGGTAAATTATAAAAATTAAAAAAAAATTAATAAAAAAATTAAAAATTAAAGGCTTCTAGTTCTGCTACTCTTCCAATTTCTTTTCGTTGTTTAGAAGAGAATTTAGGTATTGACAGACGTGTTACACGTTTTGTTTTGCCTGTTGGGGCAACTATTAATATGGTTAAAAAATATATTTTTTGAATTTAAAATATTTTTTTTTGAAGGATGGAACAGCACTTTATGAGGCTGTAGCAACAATATTTATTGGTATTTAAAAATTAAGATTAATAAATTATATTTATCTTTTAAAGCACAAATGAATAATGTTCAATTAACTTTTGGTCAAGTAGTCACAGTCTCTTTAACTGCCACTTTGGTAAAAAATATTAAATTAATGTTAAGGATTTGGTCCATTTCTAGGAAAATAACTAAAATATATCCAAATATTTTTAGGCCTCAATTGGAGCTGCTTCTGTTCCTTCTGCTGGTCTTGTTACAATGTTACTTGTTTTGACTGCTGTTGGTTTACCTGTAAAAGATGTTTCTTTAATTATTGCTGTTGATTGGTTTCTGTTAGTTTTTTTTTTGCCCGAAATCTTTAAAATTATTTTATTTTTAGTGATCGTATTCGAACGTCAATAAATGTTTTGGGTGATGCATTTGGTGCCGGAATTGTATATCATTATGCAAAAGAAGATTTAGCAAAAGCAGATGCTGAACATGCGAGAAAAATTCTTGAACAAAATGATGCTTTAATGATTACTGGAGAAAAAGGACGGAGAAGCAGTTTAGTTTAAAGGGAAGGAAAAATAAACACATGGGAAACTTTTTGAAAATCTCTTACAAATTCATATGATCCAATTTTCTCGTTTTACACTTTTTTCAAAATGAATCCCAAATTCAAAATGAATCCAATCAAGATGAATCCAAAAATGAATCCCAATTTGTATCCCAAATTACAAAAAAAAATATTTTTAAAATTTTATTTTTTAGCATTTATGGTGCACAATGATGATCAACAATTACAACTTTTAAATTCAAATAGGCATGGAGGTTATGAACCAGTTCCAAGTTCTGAAGAACCAACAGCAGTCACTCGAATAAGTGATCCTTCAACAAATAATAATAATCATCCATAAATTTTATTTTCTTTAATTGCCCCTAAAAATTAAAGACAGAGCTTTTCCTTTTATTTTCCCCTATTTTTCTTTATTTTAGCTATTCTCCTCCCGTGTGAATTTCTTTTATTTACAAGTGATTGAAAAATATTTTTTATATAATTTGTTATATACATATAAATATATTGGAATTTCTTGGCTTTTTAAAATTAAAAATTAAAAGAAAAAACAACACAGATTCATTTTTATAAAAAGTCAAGTTTTGCCTTATATTGTTTTATTTTGTTAATTTGTAAATATATTTTTTAAAGTAATCTCTCTAATTTATTAACTCTTTTAGTTCGAAATCTTCATGAATAATTCTAACTTTGAGTAAAATAAATTAGAGAGAAAATATTCTTATAGTTTTTATCTATTTAGAATTCTACAAAAACATTTGTACAAAACTTTCATTTTTAACCCTTCCCTCACCGGTTAATTTTTTATCATTCCTTTTTGTCACAAATTGTCAAAATAAAAATACTAATCTTTTTATTTGGAAAATAAAAAAGTTTTTTTTAAAAAATTATTTCTATTCAGAAGTTAATTAAATTATTGGAGTTGCTCCATCATTAGGTATTTGGATTTTTTGAGCAGGAGGAGAAGGACCTAACCAACAAGCAAAAATCAACAATGCGAGAAATATCTGAAAATTTTAATAAAATGATAAGTAAATATATTTATTTTATAAATTTAAAGTGGCACTCTCCCTAGTTTACGGACATCATAGATAGTTAGAGAATATTTGGATTGATTGCAGCTTAATTGGAATATACAATAAAATTTATTCTCAAGAATTTTTCCTATAAAAATGAATATTTTCGGTCGTTTCCGGCAAACATCAATCTCCAAGCAGTCACCACATCACATTTACGTCAGCGGCGTAGCAACGGCACCAAACTCCACAAACTCCTTTGCGCACATAGACGATATTCGTCAAAGCAGAACAACAACATATGTCTCCCAACGGCGGTAGCAGTCAAAACAATGGCTGCAACAACGACAGAAACGACAGAGACAATGGCAGCAGTCGGCGACTTCGAGGCGTTCAGAAAGGGATCGGGCAGAGCTCTTGGCGAAGCAGCTGCAACAAACGGGTGAGAACTAATTTTATTTTTAAGCAATTAAAGGTCACTACATTTCAATTTAATTATTTTTAGAAGCGAAAGACAACCGGCTCCACATCTCGCCAATCAGTTTTAGCCGCTGCCGCTCTCCGTCGCAATATGCCCTTCCAACTGGATGTGCTGCCGCTTGACACACTCGCAAACGCTGTTGCCTACTTGCCATTCGATGATTTGGCCAAAATTGGACTTGTATCAAAAAAGTTCCATAAAGTGGGTTTTTGATTTGTTTTTCCATTAAATTTAATAAAATTTGGCAAAATTTAAGGTCCAGAACATGACAAGATATTCGCGAAAGCACATCTCCGTTGGATTGCTTCGTCGTCTCTTCCCTGATGCGATAATCCCTTCTCCTAGCGCTACAAACTGTGTGGGTATGCTGCAAGTAATGCGACCACTTCGTCGAGCACTTCGCTCATATCCCCCAGGAAATATCAATGAAGTGGACTTGTCCGAGTTTGTCGCCTTTCGAGAATCGCATTTTGAGGAGCTGCTGAAGGTGATAACTTTCTAAATTTTGATTTTAAAGACAGGCAATTCTTATTTATTTTTCAGTCCATCAACAATGGTAAATCACTGTTCACAGAGGTTCGACGGCTGAACGTGCGTGGTTGTGTTGTTGAACCAAAGGACATCGCCTTCCTTGCTCAGCTAATGCCAAAAGTCTGGTTCGTGCGCTGTTCGCCGCAAACGCTTGTTTTGCCAGAAGAAATGTGTGTTTTTTTAATTTTGATAATTAAAAACATTCCTCTTCTTTTTAAGCAAAGAGCATCTAATGCTGACTGCCGAACAGCAATATCAACTTCGAAACCGAGTGGAAGACTATGCTCATCTATGCGGGAAACTGACGCAGCGACAACTATTGCTATTGTCTCAACTCACCGAGCAATTCCCGTGTCTGGAGATGGTTCAACTGGACAAATTGTAACAACATCAACTACATAACTATAAAGATGGTATCAAAAAAAAAGAGAAGGAAGAGTGGCTAAGAATAAAGATGAGAATAATAAACATTATTGCTAATAAATATACTTTCTCAATTATTGTACATAAACTTATTGAATGATTGTAATTTTGTTATATGATTGTGTATATATTTGTATGTATATAGTAAATAGTTCTTTGTATTTTTTAATAAATTATTTAAATAATTACCGCAAAAATTGAAAAAGACATTATAATAAGCCATGTTTGTATTCCAAAACAACAATCTGTCATTGTTTCTCCACAGCAAATATACCAATGGAAGGGAGATCCAGAAGGGCATTGTGTGTGCCTATCTAAGCTCAAATTACGACACCATTGGCCAAAGTGCTTGTCTGCCCACGCATTAGGACGAGTAAAGTTTATAGAAACTGGAGCTGGCTCTGGAGGCCAGACCTTTTAAAAATTAAGAAAAAGGAGATAGATTGGGTGTTTTTTGATTTAAATAATAGTATTTCTGTAGATTTTAAACAAAATATTTTTATAAACTTAAATTAGTCTATTTTACTAATCGACATCTAAAAATTTCAACTTTTCAAAATTTGATTAATTTTAGAAAAAAAAATAAAAAATAAACCTGAACAGGCTTAGGAGGATGTTGGAAAAGAAATTCCAACATTTTTGTATGTAGATTTTATTTAATCTCTTGCTTTTTAGCTTTTTGATTTATTTGTAATAAATAATCTTTTTAATAAAATGATGAAAAAATTATTTTTTTGAATGGATTAAAAAAATATATTTATTTGAAAATAAAAAATAAAATAAAATATTTTAATTTAAAAATATTATTTAATTTTTATAGAAAATTTTAAAAAAAATATTTTTTAATTAATTAAAAGAAATAAAAAAATAATTTAATTAAATATTTTATTTAAATTAAATAAAAACAATTTTTAATTTATTGAAAGATAAAAAAGAGAGAATTAAAAAATCATTTTTGAATGTCTTAATTAATTCTCGTTAAAAAAATATTTGTGACTTTTTATTTACGAGAATAAATGAAAAGAAAAAATATTTAAAAGTGAAAAAAGAGAAAATGAACTACGCGGACTTTATAAGAAAACCGGCTATTTTTAAATTTTGTTTATCCAAAAATATTAAATAAAAAGAAAATAATTTTAAATTATTTTTATTTTTTAAATATTAATTGTAATAATTATTAAATAAAATAATTATTTACCTGTTAGAC
>ABLG01000730.1:0-20404 GCA_000172435.1 Meloidogyne hapla
GAGCTATTGCTTCCTCCATTCAATAATTTTTGAACTTTTTTCCGCGGAGATCCTATGTGAGGGGTAACAACAAACTGATCATAACTTTGTTCAAATTCATCCAATCACGCTGATTTTGGTGTCATTCGACTCAGCTCATTGAGCTCTTTCGAACGAGATATCATTTGCATTTTCGAATTTTTCACCACAAAATTGAGCTTGGTCCACCCTTTGGTTTTTCAATTTTCGAGGACCTGTATTTCTATTAAATTGACAGTTTTTCACATTTTTTCTTTTATAATACACTATTATACGACAAAACAAATCATTCTAGACTATTTTTTTTCTTGGGGATAAATCAAAGTTGAGCCGTAATTTCTCAATCTTTCACATAACTGAAGCCGTTATGGGAATATTTTTCGCAATTTTTTGTGAATTGAATTCACAAAAAGCATATTAGAAGCTTTTTGTGAATAATGAATTGTTTAATAACATTTTAGATGGAATTATAAGGATAGTACATATACATATCGCTGTCGCGATATAGATTTATATATCGCGCCTTTTCGGCCGGCGCCTATATGGCCTCGCGCCTATTCGGCCGGCGCCTATTCGGTCGCGCCTTTTCGGGCTGTACCCCATTTTTTGGGTGTTGTGTACTTAATCGTCGTGTCATATTTTCGAATTTTTTAAAGTTGTTTCTCAATTTTATATTTTATTCGTTATTTCTACTCTAATTTTATTAAATTTTTTATTTAAAGCAAAACTCAGCATTTAAATTTTATTATTCTTCTACATGGACGCATTACTTGCTTATTTGCCTGAATGGGTGCAGAATATAAGCACGGTAAATTTAATTTTAAAATTCTCTTTAGAATTATATTTACATTTTTTAAGCACATTGACTACGAAGGCCAACGTAAATCGGAGAGAATATTTCAGGTTTATTTTTTGAAATTCACTCATTCCTTATTTTTAAGGTAATTCTTGTTGTCCATGGAGTTCTGGGGTTTATTGCTGGATATATGGTTCAACAACTTTCTGTTACAATTTATACCGTTGGAATTGGATTTTTTATCTCTTGTTTGGTTGTTTTGCCTCCTTGGCCTTTTTACCGTCGCAACCCTTTAAATGTTTGTTTTTAAAAATATTTTTTACTTCTTATTTTAGTGGCAACCAAATCCTCACAAAGGACAGAAAGGTTCCTCTTCATCTGGTAATAACAAAAATGCAAAGAAAACACGTTAATTTAGATGAAGGATTTTTTTTAATTTTTTGTGTTTGAAATTAATTTCTTTTCCAGATAATTTGTGTTGTTAATCTCTTTTTCTCTGTATATCCTTTTTATATAAAATTTAATTTGGGGATTTTTTGTTTCGTTTTTACATTTTGTTTGATTATACTTTAATATTTTAAATTTAATTTTTTACTTTTTTCTATAAACTTTATAAGATAATTTAAAATGCCAATAAGTTACGGATTAAATGCTTCTGCCAGGCTTTGTGGATTATTATTGCGTATTCGACCTTCTTGTTCGATGTATTTCAGACGGGATATTTTCTGCACAACAAGACCACTGAATTATTTAAATTCTCGTGCTTACAGTTCTTCAACACCGTTAATTTTTTTCTTTTAATTTTTTTGTAAATTTTATCAATTAATTTAAGAAATGACAATGATGACCAAACAAATAAAGATTTAGATGAGGAACAGCCTTCACCTGATTTGGATTCTAATGAATTGACATTATTTACTGATTCTCCTGTAAGTTCTTTAGTGGCATCAATAGCAGAAAAAGGTTCGAATTTTCTAGCCGATGCAGTTTAAAGTTCCTGAAAATTTGCCAGACGTGCCAATTGTTGCAATTAATCGATATCCTTTCTTTCCCGGATTTATCAAAAAAGTAGATGTATGTTTATAAATGCTTTTAATAAATATATTCTTCAAATTTTAGCTTAAACAAAATGAGGCATTGATGAATTTAATTAAATCTAAGGCTCGACAGAAATTGCCTTATGTTGGATTATTTGTTAAGAGAAATCAAGAGTAAGTTAATAATTTTATTTGTGTGCATACTCTTTTTGGGTATGCACTATAACTAATTCTAGATCTTGTATTCTTCTCCTAAACGGACTAATTATTTTCTACAAATTTTAAATAATTTTTAGTGACAAATCTGAAGCCGTTCCTTCAATAAGTCATTTATACACTGTCGGCACTTTTGCTCATATTTTTGAAATGCGTGACCATGAAGGTCGAATGTTGGAAATGATATTAAATTCACATAGAAGAATTCGAATTCTTCAACCACTTGAACCTTCAATTGATTTTTCAAAAGGAAATGGAAGACGAAAAATAAGTGGAAATAGAAAAGCAAATTTAAAAACCAAAAAAGAAGAAATTCTACAACCAGAAGAACAACAAATACAACAACCGCCAGAAGAGAAATTAATAATTTATGCACGAACAGAAAATATTGTTGACAATATTCCATCACAAATATCTATTGAAATTAAGGTTATAAATTTAAATTTGTTATTAAACAAATTGTACTAAAATAATTTTTAAATTTTCTTTTTTTGAAGGTAAAAATGCAAGCAATTGTTTCAATTATTCGAGAAATTATTCGTGATAATAATATGATGGCACAACATGTTGCTTTACTTTTACAGCCAGAACATAGCATTGTGGACAATCCTGTTTATTTATGTGACTTTGTTGGTACAATTGCCCAAAATGCTGAAACAGAAGAATTACAAGCTGTTATGGAAGAAATTAATGTTTAAAAAAATTTTGAAAAAAATTTTTAAATTAACTTTTTAGATAATGAGAAGACTTGATTTGGCATTAGAATTATTAGAAAAAGAAAGGGCAAGAGTAAAATTATTAAGAAATATAAGAGAATCTGTGGAGAAAAAAGTTCAAGAACAAAATCATAAATATTTACTTAATGAACAGGTTTTTTTTTAAATAATTAAAATTAATTTTTTTTATCCAAAAAAGGATTTATTCTTTTTTGGATTTTAAATTTGCTTTTCTATTTCCACTTATTTTTCGTCTTCCATTTCAGTTAAAAGCAATAAAAAGAGAATTGGGAATTGAAAAAGAAGATAAACAAGCAATTCTTGAAAGAATAGATGAACGTTTAGCTAATTTAAATGTTCCTGAATATGCGATGAAAGTAATAAAAGAAGAACAAACAAAATTATCTTTTTTGGATCCACACAGCAGTGAATTTAGTATTTCAAGGTATTTTAATCTCTATTTCATTCGAAAATAATATTAACAAAGAGATTATTGACCTTAAGGGACATGGTGAAGGGTTTTTAATTTACTAAAATGTCTTGTTTCCTACTTTTCCAAGATTTTTTATTTTCAAATCATTTGACGCTTTTTCTTTTAAAAAAAATATTTTTTAGAAATTATTTGGATTGGTTAACATCAATTCCTTGGGGTAAAACATCTGAAGAAGTAACTGATGTTCATAGAGCTCAAAAAATTTTGGAAGAAGATCATTATGGAATGAAAGATGTTAAAGAAAGAATATTAGAATTTATAGCTGTTGGGATTTTAAAGAAACAAACAAATGGAAAGATTTTATGTTTTCATGGACCACCAGGTGTTGGTAAAACAAGTATTGCAAAATCAATTGCTAGAGCATTAAATAGAGAGGTTTTTTTTTGGATTTTTAAAATAATTTATATATTTTTAAAGTATTATCGTTTTTCTGTTGGAGGAATGACTGATGTTGCTGAAATTAAAGGTCATAGACGTACTTATATTGGGGCAATGCCAGGAAAAATAATTCAATGTTTTAAAAAAGTACAAGCAGAAAATCCACTTATTTTAATTGACGAAATTGATAAAATTGGAGGGGCAGGTTTTTCCTTATTTAAAAAAATAATTATTAAAAAAAATTAAATTTAAAGGTTATCATGGAGATCCAGCTTCAGCTTTACTTGAAGTTCTTGACCCTGAACAAAATTCTAATTTTCTTGATCATTTTATTGATGTTCCTGTTGACCTTTCAAAAGTTTTATTTATTTGTACGGCTAATGAAACACATAGAATACCTGGTCCAGTTAAAGATAGAATGGAAATGATTGAAGTTTCTGGTTATGTTGCAGAAGAAAAAATGGAAATTGCAAAGAATTTTCTTTTACCAAAATGTCGGGAGAAATGGTTAATTTTTTGATTTAAAAATTATTCCAAATTTTTATTTTTAAAGCGCTCTAACTGAAGAAAAGTTGGTTGTAACTGATGAAGCTATAAATACATTAATTCGTTCATATTGTCGTGAGTCTGGAGTTCGAAACTTGGAAAAACATTTGGAAAAGGTTTTTTTTAATTTATTTAATTTTAATATCAATTTTTAGATTTTCCGAAAGGCAGCATTTCGTATTGTCAGCAGTGAGGAAAATAAAAATGAGAAAATTATTGTTGACAATTCTAACCTTAAAGAATTTGTTGGACGTGAGAAATTTACGAGTGAACGACTTTATGATGTTACACCTCCGGGAGTCATTATGGGGTTGGCTTGGACAGCAATGGGTTTGTTTTTTATTAAATTAATTTTTTCGAGCTATAAATACATACAAATATAAAGTTTAATAAAAAAATTTAAGGTGGCTCTGCACTCTATATTGAGGCTTCCTTGGCGAGAAAACTCCGTCCATGGGATGCCCAACAAATTGTCAATACCAATTTGACAACAAATTCCTCACCACCACAACCTCAAGGCAGTTTGGAGGCAACTGGACATCTCGGTGACGTTATGAAGGAATCAATGCGAACAGCATATACAGTGGCAAAGAATGTTTTGGGACGAAGAGATCCAAACAATGAATTCTTAGAGCAGGCACATATTCATGTACACGTTCCTGAGGTTTGTTTTGCTACAATTAGGTGTTCTGAAACACCTCGTTTCAATATATAGGGTGCAGTTCCGAAGGACGGGGGGGGGGGGGGGGGCTTATGGCTTTTAAATTTAATCCACAAAAAATTTTTAAGCAAAATAAAAATTTTTTATTTTCAGGGGGCAGTCCCGAAAAACGGTAAATTGTTTCCAAGCTATTGCCTTATGTTTAATGGTTTCCCTAATTTCTTTAGGCCCCTTCTGCGGGCTGTACAATTGCTAGTGCACTTCTTTCTTTAGCAACTGGCAAACCCGCAGTCCAAGGCATTTCAATGACGGGAGAGATTTCTCTTACTGGGAAAGTACTTCCCGTTGGTGGAATTAAAGAGAAGATAATTGCTGCAAAAAGGGCGGGTGTTAATTGTGTTGTGCTTCCAGAGGAAAATAAAAAGGATTATGAGGATTTGGCAGATTTTATTAAGAAAGACGTTGAAATTCATTTTGTTGATCATTATGATCAAGTTTTTGATTTAATATTCCCCAATTTTGTGCCGACTACAAATTCAATTTGACGTATTTTTTAATTTAATTATTTTCTACTGTTTTCACTTTCGAAATTTTAATAAAATATAAATTAAGCGTTAAAGTTTTATTTAGATTTTATTATTCAAAACTATTTTTGAAAAATTTGTTGTAATATTTAAAAATGAAAAACAACAAAAAAAATCAACAATCTGTGGTCGTCTGAGTCTAATATTAATTTCCTCTTCCTCCTCTACCGCGAGTTGTCCCTCGACTTCTTTGTCCTCGAACTCCTCTAACACCTCCTCGGATTGTAGAGACGTTGTCATGATCTGCAGAATTGCTTTCTACCGGTTGCACTGCCTCTTCCTCTTCCACCACTGGCTATACTTCCTCTTCCTCGCCCACTCCCACCTCGACTTCCTCTTGTACCTCTTCCACCGCCAAGATTTGGTTCTTTATTAAGAAAAGCATGTCGAAGGTTAACGCATTCTCCCAAATTATGTTGATTACAGAATGCGCATCCAACAAAACTGCAAGCTTGGCCTGGGAGTTTAGAAGTTTTGGCGTTCTTTGAAAGAAGAAAGGTAATTTATAAACTAAAATACTAGATAAAACCTTATATTCTACTGACAATCTTTTAGCATCACATTTTTCACATCTGTCCAATACTTTCAACTTCGCAGCACCTTCAAAAATGCTGACCACCGCCGGACATTTATTGCACGAAAGTCGCCATTTAGGTCCAGATTGAGGATCAAGTACAAGAACTCCCCTACCACCAAAGCATCTTGTCAAACATTGGAGCACTCCTTGAGCTCTAATAAATACTTATAAAAATATTTTTATAACAAGAACAAACATATAAGAATGTTGACATTCAGGATGACTACATTCATTACAGCCTGGATGCCTCCCACGCATATCTTCAAACGGTGGATTGTTGTAACAATGAGGGCAAAATGCAAAAGACTTGGCTAATTTGCCTCCAGTTGGATGAAAATAGACTAACTCAAATCCATCAATTGGACATAATTGTTCACCATGGAGACGGATAGAAGCATCTTTGGCAGAAGGAACGGGATATTGTTCCTAAAAAGTTTTTGGAATTTTATTCAAAATTTTAGTTAAAACCTGACAAGTTGGACAAAAAAGGCGTTGTGGCCTTGCCTCAACAAGCTTCATATAACGACGACATTTTCCACATTTACTGAAAGGCTTTCCACTTTCAACCAAAGTTTTGAAAGAATCTATGAGAAAATTTTAAGAAAACAATAATAAAATAAAAATTAAAACCTTCAAAAAAAGAATCAACCAATTTAATATTTGTTACAAAATATTCATATTTTTGTTTAAATATATCCAAAGTCTGACATTTCATCTATATATTAATTTTTTAAATTTAAATTAATTAAATTATTTAACTGTGATATAATCAGCTTTTCCCTCTGCAATTAAATTCAACTGTTTTTCAACATTTGCTCTCATTGTTGGCTCAACCAAATCCGCATCAATTTTTTGATATCCATGAACAAGAGCAATTCCCAATTTTGTTGGAACTAATCTTCGACCAGTCTCTACCTAAATAAAATAATTTCTGATATTTGAGAGATAAAAGAAAAATTATAGTAAAATATTCGGTCCTCTGGAGAGGAAATAAAAAAGAAAATTATAAATCTCTTCTCTCGTTTATCATTTCTTTATTTCTCCATATGTTCTTTTTCTCTTTAATCTTCCTCATAAATAAAGATAAAAAAGGAACTAATGAAAAATTTCCCGTCCTAAAAATTAATTTCAATAATTTCAAACCTTAACATAATTTCTAGTACATATATTAGTAATGTGAGTAGGAATTGAAGCATCTGTTCCAATTCCATATTTTTCCATTAAAGAAATAAGTTCTGATTCTGTTAAATAATCTGGAGGTGTTGTCATTCGTTCAACCATTTTCAATTCTCTTGAAAAAGTATTTTAATTAAATCAAATTTATTTCAAACTTTATTTGAAAGTTTTGTCCTTTCTTTATTTGATCAAAAGTTTCATCTTGTGAAACAGCCATCCAAGTCAGCAATTCAGTAAATCCTGGCTCTGTAACAACACGAGAATTCGTCAAAAATTGCTCCTCTCCAATAGAAAATCTAAAAAAAAAATTTAGATAAAACAATTTCTATTGGATTACCTAATGGTTTTTGTTACATATTTACATGATGGCATTAAAGTGGCCAAAAAATGTTGTGCAATATATTCATAAATACGAAGATGATCTAAAATTAAAAAATTATTAAATTTTATTTTTAAACAGCAGTTCCCTTTTAAATTAATTAAAATGAGTTTTTCCAATTGTTTTAATCGTAACCATATATGGACAAAAGTTCTTTCACCTCCGTTCAGCCAGCTATCTTTTGCTTTGAGTGGTGTGATCGGCGGGTGGTCACCCTTATTTACACCAGCTCTTGGCTTGGAGATACCATTTTGTATAATCTAAAAATGAAAAAGATATTATGTCGAATCATTCCAATTAGTGAAAGCCTGGCTATCATTAACAGATAAAATCCGATAAAATTAGTTATAAAAAGGAACTAAAAACGTAAAGGATCTGAGTGTCAAATTAATAATGTTAAAATCCAAAAAGAAAATCTTAATATTAAAGACAGTTAATTTTGCCTTTTTTACACAAGCAGCAAGCTCAGGAACAGTTGCAAGCTCATTCAAAGCTGAAACGAAGTCAAAAGATTCGGGATAAGCAGTTGTTTCAGTACGTGGATAGCTAAAACATGATGTTTATTTGAAGAAAATTTTTAAAAATTCACCTTGTAAAGCCACGAGTATATAAAAATTCAGCAACGGACATTGCACTAGAAGGTGCAAGACCCAAATAACTAGAGGCAACTTTCAACAATTCAACAGTGTTAAGAGCTAATGGCTTTTCTTTTTTATGCTCTTTGTCAGTAATTTCGACTACTGTTGCTTGTTTAGCATTCTACAAAATTTATACATTATTATAGTTCTTATAAACGAAAATAACAAGGTTAAAAACCTTTATTTTCTTGAGAAAAGCCTGAGCAGCATTCTTATCAAATTGACGATCGCGTGTCCATTCCAATTTTAATGTTCTGCCTCCTCCAGGCAATTCAATTTCTGCTTGTAAAAGCCAATAAGGTTGGGGTTTAAAATTAACAATTTCATCATGTCTAACAACACAAAATGCAAGCGTTGGTGTTTGGCAAGGCCCAAAAGAAATTAAATTTGAGTCTAGATCTCCATATTTCTCCTTTTATGAAAAATTTAAAGAATTCCCATAAAGCAAATTTAAATTTAAAAAATATTTAAAACCTGAAAGAATTTTGTTTGAAAGCGCGTAAAAGCACAACCAATACGAAGGTCTAATTCTTGACGAGCATCCACAGAGAGTGATTCATTGAGATTGGGGCGAACTAAGTTCCTCATTGCATCCTTTATTTCCTTCTCTGTGACTGCCGAAAAACGAGCCCTATAAAATTACTTTGATACATGTCAATTCCGGGTATTTTTAATTAAAAATCAATTATTTACCTATAAACAACATTCATAAAATCATTAGACCTTGAAGGCCTCATAGAATTATGAACAGCATCAATAACCTCAAAACAAATATTTTCACCTTCTTTGTCACAATCAAGCCACAGAACCAAATAATCACAACCTTTCGCTGCCGAAGCGAGAAACTGAATTATTAAATTGTTTTACCTAAATAAAAGGCTACAAAATACTTTAGGCATATTTAATTTCGGGTTCGCCTCAATATGTTCAATCGGACAATTAAAAAGTTCTGAAGGATCAGTTCTATGCCAGGCATTAAATCTACCAGGAAAATCAACTCCTAAAAATTAAAAGAAAATAATTTTAAAATATCAAAACAACAAACCCATAACATGCCCACAAGTTGAAGTAACTTTAAAATTTGCTGATAGATTATTAAAATTTCCTCTATAAGTTGAAATTGAACAAGCACCATTCGAACCTGTGACAAAAATTTTCAAAATTAGAGGAAATGGAAAAAAACCTCTTTCAGTTATACAGTTACCTCCAGAGAGAATTTTTGCAATTGATTGAGCCAATATTGGCTTCTCCGCCACCATTAAAACTTGTACAGTCATTTAACTCAATTAAAATAAAAAATTGATTTAAAAATAAAAAGTAATTCATTTAACAAATAAGATACCTAAATTTAAAAAATTTTTTAAAAATTCTAAAAACAAAATTTTTCAGACGAAAAATCCCCTCATTAATCGTTTTGCCAATTTATCAATATTTTAAATTATTGATTAATTCTATGAATTTTGGATGATTTTTTTATTGTTCTCATTTTTAGCCATCTATCTTCATTGTTTTGGAGATGAACAAGTGTGACTTTGATTGGAATATGTTCATAGATATTGTTCGTGAATGCGAATTTCTTTGGAATATGGCCTTAGAAGATCATAAAGACAAACAAAAATGTAGAGAAGCATGGACTAGAATTTCTGAACAAGTTGGAGTTGGTAATAATTTAATATAATTATATATAAATATTTAATTTTTAAATTTAAGATATTGAAGATGCAAAAAAGAAATGGAAATATTTAGTTGATTATTATGCAAGATTAAAGAAGAAGAAGCCACTTTCTGATTCAGAAGGAATCAAAGAGAAGATGTGGCCATATCGTGAGGCTCTATCGTTTATGGATACTGCTACTAGAGGAACTCCTAAGTTCTTTTTTTACTATTTAATAAAATTTGGGGATATGATTATCAACTAAAAATCTAAAATTTATTTTTTTATTATTTTTCAAAATCATTTTTAGCTTTTTAAAACGTTTTTCTTCAAAATATCTTATTTTCCTTAAACATCAACACTTCCCAGTTATATTAACAGGAGAAAGCGTACTGATTTGGAAACGAAGCCTTCTATTAAAAAGATCAAAAAGTCGGAGTCTTCTCCTGTTTCTACTCCAATTCGTTCGGCTACTCCTGATTCACAATTTGGAGCATATATTGGTGCCGAACTTCGTCTCTTTGAAGAACATGAAAGAGATGAAGCTAAAATGGGAATTATGCAAGTGTTGCACAGCATTAAAAGTCGTCGACGTTGTATGATGCCTGGGACTGATGGATTTGCTTTTAATTAAATCAAAAACCTTACTTGATATTTAAATTGCATGTATTTTATTTTAATCATTTTCATTCCTTTCACTAAATGGATTAATTTCTTTCAATCTTCTAAAAAAATATTTTTTATTTGTTTAATGAACAATATTAATTTCCTTTTTTTCTTGATAACGTTTTAAAATTAATTTACAGTTATATTTTAATTGGAAAGTGTAAAGATGAGTATTATGTTTGCAAATACGGGCTCTCCTCCAGTGGGAGGCAGCTATCTTCTTGAATTTCAGGTATTTATGATACTTTAACAATTCTATTGATTAACCGGATTTCAGGCCGGTCGAACGATGATTGAACCTGGTTCTGCTAAGGATGAGCGTCGAGCTGTAGCGAAGCAAGATCCTGGTTCGGTTTATGTTAAGCACTCACAGGACGACCAGCTTTTGCATCTTTGCTGGAAAAATCGTAAAAACAGTGCTACGGAACTTGTTTGTTTTTAAAATTTTTCATAATATTAAAATTCTTTTCAAGGATTTAATCATCTTTCCGGGTGAGACAGAATTTCTGCGTATAAATGAATGCAAGGATGGACGTGTTTTTATGCTTAAATTCAAAAACAGCGAAGAGCGTCATCTCTTTTGGATGCAAGGACCAGACGAAGAGAAGGACGCTGAAGTTTTGAAAAAGGTTTGAAAAAATTACATAGGCGTAATAGGAAGGTTGTAATTCTAGCGTCTCTAAGGCTTAACTTCTTGGTAAATTTTAATTTTAAGATGAACGAATTGCTTAGTAATGCTCCTCCTACTCGTGCCACACCAGCACGTTCTGAACGTACATCTCAATCAACCCATCCCGCTCTTGTTAATATTAATGCTGAAGATCTGGGTGCACTTGCAAATATGGATCAACAACGTTTTTATATTTTAAATAATTTTTAAAACGATTCAATTTTTAAGAATTAATGCGCCTTTTTTCTGTGGCCAATAATAGTGGAGGAAATTTAAGTGAATTAATGCCTCAATTATCACAACTTGCAACGGCCGCAGCAAAGTAAACTTATTTTTGATAGATTTTTTAATGAATTCCGTTTATTTTAGTGCTGGTTATTCAATTGGTCCTCTCTCTTCATTAATTTCTCAAGGTGGTGCTTCTACACCTATCCAATCAAGACCCTCAAAAATTAGTGCTGCAGCTGCTTCTACTGCTGGAAAAGTGAATGCTCAAACTCTCAGTCAAATTATTGGTTCATTACCAAGTGGAGAAGGAAATTCTGAAGGAGACAAAAAGCGTTCTATAATTGATATGTCAACAATAATTACACGAAATAATACTCAACAAGTAATTTTTTGTTTAAAATACTTTATTATCCCAATCGGATTCGAATCTTTGACGCTTTTAGAATGTTATTGGCCCGCTTTAAGTCGATATTTGCGACATTTCTTGACATACGTAATTAAAAAATTTTTTAAAAGGTTGTTGACAAATACAAGGAACAATTAATTCCTCATTTGCCTGATCAAGGAGACCTTCAAAATGTTAATGATGAATTAACACAAACTGTTGGTAATCCACAATTTCAACAATCAGCTGATTTTATTGGACAAGCACTTCAAATGGGTCAATTAGGTCAAGCTTTAGAACATTTTCATTTAAATCGTCCAGTTATTGAAGCTGCAATTAAAGGAGATTTGAAACAATTTGCAGAGAAATTAACTGCTCAAGAAGGTTTTTTTAATATTTTATTTGAAAATTTAAAAAACAATTTTTAGTTGACAAAACAATTGAAAAAGAAGCAGATGATGAACAAAATATTGCAAATGAATTGATTAAGAAAGAAGAAAATGAGAAGAAAATTAAAGAAGAAGCAGAGAAGACTAAAGTGGATAAAAAACCTCCACGTGAACGTGATGATGATATGGAATTGGATTAAATAATTATTTTAAAATTATGGGAATATTTTGAAGAATATTTTTGGTAAATATTTTTTTGAGAATGTTAAAGTAAAGAAAAATTTGAATTTTTTAAATTAAATACTATTAAGGTATTACCAAATCAAATATATTCTTTTAAATCTAATGCTCATAATTTCAAAAATATTTTTCTGAGAAATTTATTTTCAAAAATTTGCCATCGCCCCATGCTGTGCCAGTTTATACATATTCTTGTCGCCTTCATCTTTTTTCATTAGCTTTTAAAATCGCTTCTGCCTTTTCTTTACTAAACATAGTTTTATCCTCCTTTGCTACTCACCATCATCCTTATAAGCGCCGTTGACCCAAACAGTCATATATAGCTTTGAATGACCCCCTTTTCCCCACAATTCTCTCCTTCCTCTCTTTTTTTGTCACCCTTTCAAAATTATAGTAGCTCATATAGCTGACCGCCGATGACCCGTTGTTTGCGGCTGTCCACCCTACTTTTAACTAACAAACAGCCTCGCACTGCTGGGCACGCTTCAATGAATGGTAGTGGGCGGTGTTGAATTTTGGTGGACAGGAGCTGGCACCAATTCCGAAGAAGGAATGGGGAAAGGAAGAATTCTTTATGAACGGATAAACTGAGGAATGAATGAGGGACTGGTCAGTGGTCTGTCTGCTGTAGGTTGTTATTTAACTGGGCAATGCTTTAATGATGTCAATATTCTTGTCTTTAAGGCTTTGAAAGTTTTTGAAAAATTCTTTGTGATGAATATTTTGAATTAATAAATATTTAAAGTTACATTAAATTGATGAAGCTAAATTATATACTATTACCTATATAGAATCTCAATAAAAATGAACAATTTTAAATCAAGGAATAATTTAATATTTTCATTAATTTGAATTTAAAATGTTTTGCATAAATATATCTAGAGTTTCGGGATTGATTCTCATTTCCTCTGGTCACCCAGTGTCATCCCCCACTGCTCAACCATCACGACCGCCGACACCATCTCTGTCACCGTAGAATTTTAGAGTTTTAGGTGACAACAATTTGGTTGTTTTGGGAGGGTACACCCCACTTTGACGCAGCCCACTTTGACGCACGCCCAATATTAAATTCAATAAAAATACAGGTAAAAAAATAAAAAAGAACAAAACATTTATATCAAAAATAATTTATTTTAATCAATATTAAAATTGTGTGATATACCACGTAAAAAATCCAAAACATTATCAAAATCATAATTATTGCAAATTCTTAAAATTCTCTCATCACATTCTATATATTTTGCTCGCTTCCGTGGTGGTTCATGTCCAGCAACTTGAAGTTCAATATCAGTGTCAATAAGTGCAAGGAATTTTTTGAGAGAGTGTAAAAACAACCAAAGAGAGGGGTGGGACATACCAAGTGCACGTTTAATTTTTCGGTTACAAGCTTCACTATAATTATTTGTGCGGTGAATATTTAAAATAGTGCGATTGTATACATTCCAAAGTGGGGGAGGAAAGATAGGATTTGCTCTAGTATTGGGCGTGCGTCAAAGTGGGCTGCGTCAAAGTGGGCGTGCGTCAAAGTGGGCGCGCGTCAAAGTGGGCGTGCGTCAAAGTGGGCGCGGCAAAGTGGGCTGCGTCAAAGTGGCCTGCTCCCGTTTTGGGAGAAGAAAGCGAAGCAAAATAAATGTTATTTTGAGTATAATAATTTTTGTTGAAAGTTAACTAATAAATTAAAATTATTTTTAAATTATAAATATATAATTTAAAGATAATCTAATATAAACAAATATCCCTCCCTTCCTTTCTCTCTTTTCTTCATAGCAATTCGACGGGGCAGTACTCGGAGCGAGTGCACTTCTTCCACCTTTTTTTCTTTCAATTTACTCTCCTCCCCTTTTCCATCAAATTTACAACCAGCCGGAGCTAAAATAAGTGAGAAAGAAAAGAAATAAAAAGGGAATCACTTCATTCGGACATTTACTAAAAATACTTTTTATTAGTGGTCAGTCAATTGGTCATTTTATTTAAATATTTTTAGTTAAATTTTAATAATTGTAATTAATTTTTATCAATATTATTTTATAAATTAATTTTATTTTAAATTAACAATTATTTTTATAAATTATTAAAATATATATATTTAAATATTTTTTGTTTAGAAACAATCATTTATTTTTTTAAATTTAATCTAAAACTTTAATTTTTCCATTCAAAATACTAATATATAACTAATCTTCAATAAATTCTAAATCGAATATTTTCTTACTAAATTAATTAATTTAAAATTAAATAATTAAAAATATCTTTTAAAAATTTCTATTTTATTCTTTTCACTTTTTTCACTCTCTCCGCTTTTATATTCAAATTTTTTAAAATTCTCTTCGTATATTTATTTATTTATTTTATTCTTCTTCAAACACATTTTTGGATATTTACCAAAATATTTTATATAAATTTTTGTTTTTTCTTATTTTTTAAAGTAAAATATATTCATTTATTTTAAATTTTACTTTACGTATTTTAAGTCCCGCAAATATGTTCAAATTAAAAAAAAATCATTTTTGTATTTAATTATAAAATAATAAATATTAATTATTTTTTAAATTTAATTAATTTAAATTTTAAGAATTATTTCTTTTTTTTTTTAAATGCTTTCATATTCAAATACTTGTATAATATCAACAATTCCATTAAATGAAAATGAAGAATTAAATAAAAATAAAATAGAACAACAACAACAATTATTAGTAGATGAACAATTTAAAGATTGTGATTCACCACAAAGTGGATCTGTTAATTTTAATGTAATTATTTAATTAATTAATTAATTGTTTCTGACTTTTAAAAAGATTTTTCATTTTATTTTCAAAAATTATATTAACAATTAATTATATTTAATATATTTTTTCTTTTTTAATTTCAAAAAAAAATATTTAAAGGTCATCACAGATAAATCTTTAAATAATTCAAATTATATTGGAACATTATTTATTTCATTACCAGATGGTATAATTATTGAATGTCAACAAAATATTTGTTTAAATTCTTCTGAAGAAGAAAATTCATCAGAAAATTCTTTAAATAAAATATTAAAAATTGGAGATTCTTTATTTAATTATTTATATGGAAAAGGGACGCAAACAATGTTATTAAATGCTTTTTGTGGACATTCACGTAGAAGAATGTATGCAAGAATTAAATGGTTTTAATAAAAGATTTTTTTTGGAAAATAAATTAATTTTTTAAAAGGGGAAATGATAATATTCGTGCTTGTGAATTACTTTGTGAATTTTCTAATGATCCAAAAAATTCTTCTCGTCGTTTAGCTAATATTCAATTATTTCGTGTTCAAAATATTGATATAAAACAACAAAAACAATTATTTAAAAATAATTTAATATTTACTACAAGACATAATTCTTTTTGTTCAATTATTTATTTTGATTCGACGTGAGTTTTTTTTTAAATAAAATTTATCTTCTTTTTCCTTTAAAATCACCTCTCCTATTTTAATTTTTCCCTCTAATTCACTTATAAATTCACACACTTTTTAACCTTTTCTTCAAAAAATATTTATTTCTTAAGAATATTTTTTAGGGTTTCCTTTATTAATTCCGGGTAATTCATTTTATTTTATTTTTAACTAAAAAAATATTAATTAATCTCTCTCACATTTTGTGTTATTATTAGTTGTTGTTGGGTGGTCATTTCTTCACCTTTAAATAATTAGGTTGTGGGTCACCTTTTCTCTTTATATTTTTAAATTTATTGTTAGTCGCGCAAAAATAAATAAAGAAATCTTTTTTTTTCCAAACCTGTCTGTTTATTTTTTTTTCTAATTTTAAAAAATAAATCCAGATAAAATAACCAAAAAAGACTTCAATAATTTAAAAGTAAAATAAATATACTTATTTAAACACCAAAAATGTTTCTTTAATTACTAAAAATATTTTTTTTAATTTTTGTCCCAAATATTTAAAATATTTCTTCCAACAATAAATAAATATATCCGTTCATTCATTTATCTCTTTTCCTTTCTTTGTTGTTGGTCATTGGCCGCAGTCATTGACCAAACACATAACCAGAATATTTTTGTCATTCCCTCACCTTCCCCTTTTTTCCTCGTCCGGTCAGTTTTGGTCACTCAAAATTATTTCCCTTCCCCCTCAACCTCTAAGAGAATGGCCTAATTCCTTTCCATCACTTTGAGAGAGAGAAAGAGCAGCGCCAGCCGCCACCATCCTCCCACTGACAAACACTGTCACTGACCTACTCTTTATTTATTTCATTTTAAAATATCTTCTCCGCACCAGCCGCCACCGGTCTGCCATTCATTGACGGTCACTGTCCGCAACAAGCTGAAAACCGAAATAGCCGGCGGCGACAGCAACCACGAGGCTTTTGAAGGAAATTAGTGAGGAATGGACAATAAACATTACCAAAAGGCAAAAGGAACTCATTTCTCTCCCCCTTTTTTTAAAAATTTATTGTTTATTTGGGGTTAAAGCATGAACGGGAGAAAAATAAGAGAAAGAATATTTTATTTACAATAAAAACATTTTTACTATTAAAATAAATTAAATGTTCGAATAATTTGTATTAAAATAAGAATATTAATTTAATTTTTATTTTTAACTTTTTGTTGCATTTAATAAATTAGGAAAATAAAATTAAAAATTTATTTTATTAAAGAGAAAATTATTTTTAAAATTAGAAATTCAACAAATAAAATATTTTATGTTTGTCCTTTTGTTTTTCCTTCCAATCGAGTAAACGAATAATTCAAATAATAATCCTACAATTAATTATTATAATATTCTTCTGTTACAAAGTATATCCTCTCTAATATTAAAATAAGTATAAAATTTATCGAGAATTAAAAATTAATTTAGGTTAGAGAACCTTTTGTTTTATATAAACTTATTTTGTTTAAACTTTCGTTGCAAGTCTGGCCGAGTGGTCTAAGGCGCTGCGTTCAGGTCGCAGTCCTCTTCGGAGGGCGCAGGTTCGAATCCTGCGGCTTGCAAAATGTTTTTTATATTTTAAATAAATAAAATTCTTAATTAAAATTTATTTTTTTATATTTTTAGTTCAATTCCATTACTTGGACATTTTCCAAGTGAAGTTACGGGTAAATCATTATTTACAATTGTACATCCAGAAGATGCCCATTTAATCAAAGATGCACATCAAAAATGTATTTTTAATATTCTTTAAATTTTTTTCTTTTTTTTCAGTACATTCTCAAGGTGGAACACAAATTGTTAAAAGTTCAGGTATTCGTCTACTTACATATTCAGGCGATTCTGTTTTAATTGACAGTGAATGGGCTGCTTTTGTAAATCCTTGGACTAAAAATATTGAAATGGTTAGTAAAAAAGAGAATATTTAAAAATAATTATATTTATTTAGGTTGTTGGAAGACATACCTTTAATATATCACAAATTAATTCTTCAATAAACACAAACGAAGGAAATAATTTAAAAGATTATTCAAATCGTGATAAACAAGCTAAAATAGTACAAACAATTTTAGCTGAAGTAATTTTATTATATTTTTATTTTATTTTTTAATTAAAATTTTTAGCCAGTAAAAGATAAAGAACAAAATCAATCAGAATTAATTTCTCCTACAATTTCATCTTTTCTTATTCAACAACAAAATCAACAAAATAATAATTTATCTTATAATCAGGTAAAAAATAATTATTTTTGAGAAATTTAAATAAATTAAATTAAAATATTTAAATAAATTAATTAATTAACTTTTACTGGCTAAAAAGAAGAAAATAATTAATTAATTAATTAATTAATTATAACTTAATTAAATTTAAATAATTAATTAATTAATTTAAATAATTTAATATTAATATTTAATAGATATTTAATAATTATTTTATTTTTTCAGATAAATTGTCTTGAAAATGTTCATCGTTTATTAAAAAGTCAAAGTAATTCTGGAACAGAAGAAGATAATAAATCTTTAAAAAATAATTCAAATATAAAAGAAGATATTAAATTAAATAATAATATTTTATTAACAAAAGAATTACTTTTAAAACATAATCAACGTTGGGAAGAAGAATGTAGAGATAATTGGAATAAAAAACTTTCTTCTAAAATTTATTTAAAAAGAAAATTAATTAAAGATGATGAAGAAGATATTTTAAAAAAACAAATAAAATGTGAAAATATTATTAAAAAAAATTATGAGAATTTTATTGAGGTAAATAATATACAAAAATAAATTCAAATAAAAATTACTTTTCTTTTATTTTAAGAATTCTCTAAACTCTACAATATTACCATTAAAAAGAAAATATTCAAATAATTCTATCTATAATTCACAAAAATATTTTGCACAAGAAATTAGTGAAATATTAAATTGTCTTCAACAAAAAAATAAAAAAGAAATACCTCACCACCAACAACAAAATCAACAATTAATTAAACAAATAAATAATAATAATAATTTAAAACAAAATTCTGAATTAATTGAACAACTTTTACAAGCTGCAAATATAGCTAGAAATACATTAGCTATTAAATTATTACAAAAAGATTTACAAAAAAATAATTCTTCACAACAAATAAATAATTATATTAAAGAATATCAATTTATTTAAAAAAATATTTTTTAATTCAACCCCTTCTTTATATTTAATGATTCTTTTTATATATATCCAATAGAAATATATCAATACTAAATAACGGAATATGTTTGTTATCCTTCCACTGTCCACAAACGGGGACATGTTTCAGAAAAGTTAAAAAAAACTTAGAATTTCCATAAAGATTCTAAAAAAGGTTGTTTATTTAAAATATTAATTATTATTTAGTTTTGATATTTTTCTATTGGACGGTCACACCAAATTTTTTGGTTTAAGAGGTTAAATTGGTAATTTCCATTTAGGAGAAAGTTTATAAATTTAGAAAAAATACAGAATCTTTTAATTAATTTATTAATTAATTTATATTTATTTCTATTTAATTATTTTCTCAAAAATTTTAAGTTTTAACCAGCTGATTGCCTGCCAATCTTTCAGCAATATTTATTTAAATATTTATTAATTTTTGTGTCGATAATTTTTTCACTGCCATTCCTTTAATTTATTTTGCCTTTTTTTTAATTTCGCCATTTATAATTAATTAATTTATTTATTTTTAAAATATTTTTCATTCACCACTTATTTTTAATTAAAAGAAATTTAAAATAACCTCTTCCTACACATTCCCTTTAAAAATTTTTTTAGTCTTTCAACAAAATTTTTTGAATTTATTTTTATCATTAAATGGCCGAAGAATGTGCAATTTATATATATTTAATTAGTTTATTTTTTTTCTAATTTAATGGTTTTCTGGAAGAATATTTAAAAAAAATAAATATTTAATTAACACCATTTAATTAGAAAGAAAAATTTTTATTTTTAATTGTCTCAACTAACCAGAATGGTCAAGTCTTTCATACAATTTTATTAAACAAAATATTTTCAAAACACATCATTTTTTATCTAAAATTATTAATTTATTTAATTTTTTTTAATTTAATTATTTTTAAAAATTAATTAATTGCCATTTTTTATTATTATTAATATTTTATTTTACAAAGTATTCTTTTAGCTCCAAATTTTTGAAGATTTTTTTTTCTTAATAAAAGAATACATTATTTTAATTTAAATAATTTAATATTTTCTTTAATTTTTAAATTTGACAAATTGAGCAATAAAAATATTTTTTTGTATAAACAAAGATTTGGAGAATATTTTAAGATATACTCAAGGTATTTCCAATGCAAAGGAGTATCTTTATTTAAATTATTTTATTTCCAAATCAATGTCGAGAGAATATTACCCGAAGGTTGTCAAAGTGTAACAAATAAATAAATTTAAAAAATCAACAACAAAAAAAGATTATTTTAATTTTCCTTTCTTTTCTTTCCTTTTTGTTTGATTAATTTTGTTCTAATCCCACGTTCAGCTGCCTAACCATTTCCATTTTTTCGTTTGTGTTG
>ABLG01000729.1:0-21400 GCA_000172435.1 Meloidogyne hapla
CTAAATCTGTATCATCTACTAAATGCTCAAATTTTGTTTTTGGATTTTGACGAGACCAAAACTGTTTTTTTAATAAAATAATTATTTTATTTTTAAATTATTTTTATTTTAAAAATTCCCCTTTCTATTATTATTAATTGGTAAAAATTAAATTTTATATAAGGTAGACAGTTATGGATATTTGTTGTTCTCAGTTACGACTCAGAAATTATTTCAAGGCCCTTGATTGGCGGCAGCAATGTTATTAAAATTTGATATTTTCATTAATTTAAAAAATTTAATTTAAATATTTTTTTATTTACCCTATTATGTCTATTTAACATCATTATTGCCCTATCTCTATCATCAATTTGATTTTCTTCTATTTTTGGTTTTATTAATTGTTTATTATTTTCTTCAATATTTTTAATTGTTGTTGAACTACTAATTGTTGTTGTAGCCAAAATAGATTTTGAAAATTTATTTTTTGATGGTGGGGGAGGAGGAACTAAAAGATATAAATCATCAATATTTTCTTCTTCTTCATTTTCTTCTTTTTTATTATTTTCAATTTGTTCTTCTTGTTTATTTGTTTCTTCAGCTAATTTACTCAAAAGTTTATCAAATTCTTCTTGTTCTCTTTTACGATAATCATTTTCATTATTTATTTGAATTAATGAATTATTATTATTATTTAAATTTTCTGCTGAATTACTAAATTGATTGTGGTTAATTCTTAAAAATTAAATAAAAAGAGGAAGGTAAATAAATAAATTTTTCTAAAAGATTTTTTGATAAATCTTTAAACATAATTTAAGAAAATAAAAATATTATTTCTCTAAATAATTATTTTAATTAAAAACACCTTTTCTTTTCTTCTTCTTCTTTTTGTTGTTCATTTCCAATTCCTTCTCCACTAGCTAAAGAGAATAATCTTGTATTTACAGTTCGTAATTCTGATCTTTTTGAAAAATCAGAATTTATTCCAAAATCATTTTCATTTTCTTCTTTTATATTTTCTTTATTTTGTTTTCTTTGTATTTCTTCAAAAATTGGATTTATCTAAAAAATATTTGTCTAAAAACTTATTAAAAAATCAATCATTTCACCATTTTTTCATTTTCTATTATTTTTTCATCTTTTTTATTTTCATTTAACCGATTCTCTAACCTTCTTTTTATTTCACTTTCCATTAAATTTAAAAATTCTTCTTTATATTTTTCAGAAATATTGACAGATTTTAAAAAAGTTTCAAAGTCAAGGGTTGAGGAAAGTTGTGATTGTGTTGAGTCAGAAGGTAAAGAAAATGAAGATAAATCGGTTGAAGATATTGTTGGAGGAGGAGGTTCTGTTGTTGTTGTTGTTATTTCACTTTCTGTTGAAGAAATAGAGGAAGAAGAAGAAGAAAAAGAAGATGTTAACAAAATAATATTTTGATTAATAAAAGGTAAAGAAGTTGAAGAAAAAGATGTTATTTCTTCTTTTAATAATAAATTTTTTGAAGAATTATTTTTTGTTGTTAATTCAAGACTTTTTATTTGTTTTTCTAATAAAGGATTTGTAGTATTTGAATTTAATGGAAATGCTTGACTTTGAGACATTGCAGTTGCTGACAGACGGAATATTGAAGGTAATTGAGCTGGATTTGGAAGTAAAAGACCATTAGAATGAATTTGTGATGGAGGAAGTGAAGGAAGAGTTCTAATTAAATAAATATCGAAAAACATTTAAAATATATTTATTTTTACCTTAAACCATTAATTCTATTTAAAGGAAAAAATAATGGATTTATTGGAGGAGAATAATTTTGTATTTCTTCTTTTATTCCTTCAAATTGATAAAGAAATTTATTTAAAGATTTTTCTTGAGGAAATTCTTCATTGCCTGGTGAAGACTTTTGACAATTAATAAAAATTATTAAAAATTGAAATAATGGAGATAAAAATAATAAAAAGTGGAAAATTGTTTTTTCTATTTTTGACATTTCTTTAATTAAAAAAAAAAGAAGATTTTTTTAAATAATTTAAAAATAGGAATAATTTGTAAATTATAAAAATAATTTAAAAAAAATGATTGGACAATCAGAAGTTTATACACACAATCAATGAAGCATATATTTAATCATAAAAGAAAATTTTCTTTAATCGAACATAGCCACAAATTGCTGACCAATGAGCGAAAGCAGATAAAAGAAAAATAATTAGTTTTATATCAATCCAATCTGGCGAAAGTAATTTTTTGTTAAAAGACAAAAGAAAATATTTTTTCTATCAAATCCTTTTCTATTACATTGAAGGAAAAAAACAAAAAACTAATTTTTTGGCAATTGCTTTAAAGCAATAAAGCATATTATTAATGTAGAAAAAACAATTAAATCACTTTCATTCTTATTATTTAAAATAAAAATAATTTTTTTATCAACCAAATGAATATTAGCATTAATTAATGTATTAGTTACAATTAATTCTCAGTCTATGCCGTTTTACAAAAAATTAAATTAACATAATTTCTAATAAAAAATTTTAAGAAAAAAATCAATAGTTTTTATTTAAAAAAATTATTTACGTTAAATTTTAAACTTTCAAAATGCTTTAGCACCGTTAAAATCAGAAATATAAGAAAAGAACTCAAAAAATAATTATGCAAAATTTTATTATATAAGAGATCAACATTTTGTGTACTTAAGTATTAAATGTTCGAATAGAGACAAAAAAATTTGTAAGAGAAATAAAATTAAAAAAACTCTCGATTCAATTTAATCAAAAAATAATTCGAATTATAAATTTTTGTCCAAAAATCCTAAATTAAATTAAAAAGAGAGTATTTTAAATAAAAATAAATATTTTTATAAATTAAAAAAAATGGATTTTTTATTTAATTTTTGAAAAATAATTTGCCTTTTTAGAAGACAAAAAAACCCAGTGTCTCTAATAAAATAACATTTTTTGGTAGAAACAAACATTCTAGCTATATTTTTTCTAAATTCTAATAATTTCTTTTTATTTCTTTCCCAATTTCCAATCATCAACATATCCTCTAAGAACATCTTTAATACAGTCAATATCAATAGCATCAAAAGTAAATGAATGAGACTCTTGTTTAATGAATTCATCTATGATATCAAAAGAAGTTTTTGAAGAATCTTCGTCAAATTTTTTAAGAAATTTATTCAAAGCGGTAATCATACGTTGAGTATTTGAACTGAAATTTAATAAAAATTAAATCAATAAATCCTGGTTTAAACATTGACAATGAGTTGACAATTAATTTAAAAATGAATGAAAGCCCAAATATGAACTAGAAATTGTTAATTTAAAAAAACCTTTCACAATTCATATCCATGTTATTTGATAGAACCGGAATTTCAGTATCCCCATTAAAATGAACTGCATTTTCTTTTCCAGATAAAAGACGACGCTTACGTGATTTAACCGAGTTTGGCGAACCCCCATCAATATTCTACAATAACAAAATTAAAGTTTAAACAAAAAAGTAAAAACCTTTTCGGGTGTAAAAGCTTTTGGTCCTTGAGTTTCTTCAAGAAATTCGATGTCAGAATCAGCAGCCCCATCATAAGCAGGACCATCACTCTGAATTTCCCACGACGGAGGAGATAAAGTGTCACACCTTTCCCTAAAAAATATTTTCAAAATGAAAAAAAAAACAAACAAACAATCTATTGTGCTTCAAGCCATGAGAATAATGAAAATGTTCACCAACAAAATTGACTTCATTTGTAGCTAAGATAGGAGAGTCTGATGGTCTGGCAACCTCCAAAAGACGAGCAATCGCAACATCTAACTGATTCTTTTTAATGGAAACTTCCTCAATCTGAAATTTAATAAAGGTTATAAATTTAGATTTAAAAAATTACATGAGCGATTATATTTGTTGCATTATCTCCAGAAATGTCTGTTTGACAAGTGACGTCAGCTAACTAAATAAAATTGATTAAATAAAAGTATTTATTATAATAAAAACTTGAAAATAACTTGAAGTATAGAATTTTGACTTTAAATCTGACAGAAGGAATCAGAAATATTTTGGGAGGAGAGGGGAATAATCTTGAGAAAATATCATTCTTATAGAATTTAGGTAATATTCACACCATCTATGCAGATATTTTCACATGCCGAGTTCAAAGGACTGAACATTTTCGGAGACCCCGATATCTTTAAATTAATTACCGATTTTTTAAGTAAATTGTTAAACTCCAAATGTAATTCTTCGGCCTCAGCTCTATATCGCTTGTTCTCCAATATAAGATTAATAGCCCTTTCAAGAATTAATGGAAGATTTTCGTTTTCTTTAATAAGTTGAGAATTAGCCTCTTTCTCTTTCTTCTCTTTTGCAAGATTGGCATTAGCATCATAACACAATTTTTCCTTTACTTTGATGTCTGTCGCAAGTTCATTAACTTTATTAGTCAATGCAATATTCTTCTTCTTTTCTTCCTCATACAAATCCTTGTAATGTTTGCGAGCTTTATCCACTTCGAGTCTGCAATGATTTTTCCAAGCATTCTTTGTATATTTTATTTCATTCTTTAATTGGTCACAACCAGGACATTTTGAAGTCTCGTCATTTGAGGCAGTGTCAGATGGTGTCTAAAAATATATTTATTTTAAATAAAAGATAAAAAATTACATTATTAGAATGGATTTGAGGACTCATAGGAGAAGCAAAGCTAACATTTTTCGACATATTCATATTACTTGAAGTGCCTAATAAAGAGAAGTTAATAGAATATAAAATAAAAATAACTTACTGGTGCACTTTAAAGTTGAATTAATCGTTTCCATTTAAAAAATGCTCGAAATAAAAAATATATTGAGATCAAATATTTTACAATAAACGCAACTAAAATAAAATTAAATAAAAAATTAAAAATAATTGACTAATGTAAAATTCACAAATTAGAAAAAGGGTAACTTGATAAAAAATTTTATATTGAAAAAGTCTCAACATTAAATAGAGATCTAGACGAAAGATTACATAAATAAATATAGCCACAACAGATTAAATATTTGTATTGATAAATAAAAAAAAATAAAAAACCACACGCTAGCGTGTGGTTTCAATTTTGCAAAAATAAAAACCAAATGGCCAAATATAAATTGCGCCAAAATGGTTATGATCAAAAATAACACACTATTTCTTAATTTCTTTCGCTCTTTTAAAAATCCTCTACTTGAGTCTGAGACTTTGGAGTACGGAACTACATTTTCTATACTTTTGTATTTTATTTTAGTAGTGTTTTTTTTAATAATTATTTTCTTTAGATGAATCATTTTTGTTGTTGTTCATCTTGCAAACCTCGATACAAAAGAATTGTTGATAATATTTATCCTCGCATGCCTCCTTATGATGTACCAGATAGTGGAAATATGCAAAAACTAACATTTTATTCAGTATTTCACCCAGAAAGATTAAATAGAATTGGTATTTATTTAGTTCAAAGACTTTCTCGAGATCTTGGTCGACAAAAAAAGTGTTAAAAATATTCAGAGACAAAAATCAACAACAACTCTCTGAACTATTTAGACATCATCAACGCAATTGTTCTTGCTTTACCACTGGGACACCTTGTCCACATGGAAATGGAGAAAATCAAGAAACATTAGCACAAACACTGCAGCGATTAACGCTTAGACATGATGAAGTAAGAAAAATAATAATTTTTTAATTTAAAAAATTTTTGTTTAGAAGACACGAATTCGAATGTTTGGGCAACAAGCTCCGCCTACAACAATTTTTGACATAAAATTCCCTTCATTTTTTGTATTTTAGATACCTATTTGTTTTTTTGATTGATTCCTCATTTATTTAGTTAACATTCCAAATTAATTTTTTTAATGTGGAAATCCTAATAATTTATTTTTTTCCTTATTGTCATTAGATTTTTTATCTACTTATTTTAAATATATAAATTATTTAATAAAATGAGTTTATTTTTACTAAATAAATTGCTTTAAAACTTGAGTTTTTATCTCATTTGAATCCTTGTGACTTTTCTTCAAAATTTCCTATTTAAAAACTATAGGAATTAAAAATTATATTTTTAAATAATGAATCACAATCTCTTTACAATTAAAACTTTCAATCATATAATTTCAAAACCTGGCTTTCAACAAACAATATCTTATGATCTTCAAATTCCATTAACTGAAAATTCATTAGGAGCAGATTTCTTTGGACATTTATTTACAAAGCAAAATGTACCTTTGTTTGCATGTGGAGGCAAATTAAGAAATTAAAAAAAAATTTTTAATTTTTAGAAGTTGAAAATGCTTTGAATATTTTTGTATATAATGAGACAAATAAATGTACTTCCTTATTTGCTGAAGAATTATTAAAAGAAAAATTGGCTCAATTTGAGAATGATTCTTCGAAATTGGCTAATGAAATAAATATAAATAGAGGGGTAAATTAAAGATTTCTTTTAATTTTTATTTTTCTCTAGGATGGACAACATTCACCTGGATTATTTTCTAAAGGAGAGCTTTCTTTTGAGGAACAATTTCAAAAATTAATAAATAAATGTTCTACTCAACAATTGTCTAATTTAATTAAAGAAGAGGCTGAAATGACAGATGAGGTCTTAAAAAATCAATTATTTTTAATTATTTTTGTAGATGCGTTCAATTGTTTGTGCCAGAGATTTTGAATTAAATCGTCTTGAAAAAGCTTGTGAGGTAAGTCTGGCAGCGACGTCTACACAGGATTCTGATAAATTTGATGAATATTCTCGTGAATTATCACAGCTTAATTCAGAAATTCGTGTTAGTTTTTGTTAATTGGTTTATTTTAATTTTATCTTACTAATTTCTCTAATAAATTTTAGAGAGTAGGTGCAGATTTTTCTTGCCGAATGGAAGAGCTTCGTCAATATCAAAGAGAAAAATACCATTCATTAGTTAAAGCTTTATGTCAAAATGTTGATAATTCTCTCCTTTCTGCAAAGCGTCAAATTCCAGAAAAGAAAATGTCAACACCTGAACAGCATAGTTCATCACTTAATTACTCTCCGAGTTGTGGATTTCAACAACAACTTTCTAATAAAAATAGAAAATCTTTTAAAAAGTAATTTTTAGAAAATATTATTTTTTCTAACATTTATTTGAGACTAACATAGGCGATTATCATGAATAAAAATATATAAATTAATTTATTTTGGAGGGCAAGGAATTTTTCAATATCCGTTTTTTATATTAATAGATCAATATCCTGTGAAGAAAAAATTTCTCAACTTTGTCTTGGTGAAAAAGGAAAATCATCTTTTGTTGGACGCCAATCTGAAAGTTTTTCAATTTATATAGGTAAATTATTTTATTTTCAATTTTATTTTTTTTCAAAGGTTCTCAACTTAAAACAAGGCATAATGTTCGTCTTTTAACTTGTAATCGTTTATCTGATTTATGTCTTTCACAAACTTTTGAAGATTTTTCTCATCATCAAGAGGATGAAAATAAGGATATTTTATTAGGCTCTAAACGTCTTAATCTTTTAATGAATTTATATGGTAGAGAACTCTCTGCTGCAGTTTTAATTGTTGGTAGAGATCCTTTATGGCATATTAAACAAAAAACAGAATTTGCAAAACTTTGTGAACAATCAGCAGAATTACATTTTGATTCACTTGAAGTACAATTAAAAGCTATTAAAGAATATGTGGGTTTTTTATAATGTTCTTTTAGGATTTAAAGATTAATCGAGAATTTTGCATTCATTTAATCATAACGACACTTTCAAATTTATGATTTTTAAATTTCAATTTTTCTAATTAAATTATTTAAAGGTTAGATCAGCAAATCGAAATCGTCGTTTAGCTAAAAATTCTGATGGTTATTCATCTCCATTCTTTCCTTCTTTCTCTTATAGTTCATTACAACAAGATTTTGATGATGATAATGATGATGAAGATATTTTAAAAATTGGAGATGTTTATTTAACAAAACATTCAAATCTTTCTTCTGTTCAAATTATTTTTCATTTAGTTGGAGATGATAAATTAGAAAAAGAAGAAATATCATCAAGACATCCTTGTATTGGTGGTCTTCATAATATTATTAGATTATCTTCACGTTTTGCGATTAGAAATATTTCTTTACCTCTTTTATTAATTGATCAACTTAATAATGAGGTAAAAAATTTAATTTTTTAAAAAGAAAGTATAAAAACAACTTCATTTCATATTTTTAATTTCCTTTGGGAGATATTATTGTTATTTTTTCTCCCATTATTTTACAAATTGCCATTTTAAATTATTATATTTAAAAAAAAATTAAAGATCAATTTAAATATTTGGTGTCAATCTCGTGCTGAACTTGTTTTTAAATGCCTTAAAGGTTTTTTAATGGAAGTTTGTTCAAGTGGGTCAAGTTGTTCACTAGCTGGAGGGGCTAATTCTGGACCTTTACAATCTTTACATTTTAATATTAATTTTGCTATAAATTGTTCTAAAAAACTTCCAGATTCTATATTTCAACAATTGACTGATTTATTTACTTCTATTTATTATTTGGTACCTTCTTTGAATGCTTAAATTTATGACGGGAATTCTTTTTTTTAGTAAAATTTCTTTAAAATCAATTACCATATGGTTGAGATTATTTTCTAAACTTTAATATGTTTCTGATTTTGAATTTATTCTTTTCTCAATTTTTCTCATTTTCGACATTTTAGAGTTATTTTTAAATATATATTTTTTTTGTTTTATATTTCTATTCCTATTTTTTGTTTATTTAAAGATTAGAATGTTCTCAAACATAAAATAAAAATATATTTATTTTATTACAATTTTGCATAAATAATTAATATATTTTTAATTATAGTTTTATTGTTTTCTTATTATCTCTAATAATTTTTTATTTTAAATAATAATTTAATTTTATAAATTATTTTGATATTATTTAATTCTTATATATTTAATAAACTAACAAAAAACCAAAATTTTTAGTAAAATTCAATAATTTTAAAAGTTTTTTTTTAAATTTTGTTAATTCTATTAAAGAAAATTACTGTATTTTAAAAGAATATTGCTTTTAAGCAGATGTGTCTATTTAAAGAGGATTGTGGGTGTTTTAAAAGCATTTATAAATATTTTTTTAAGAAGAGTCAGATTTCTGCTAAAAAGTCATAAAAATATATTTTTTATTTTATTTTCTACTTATCATCTCTTTTTTAAAGTAATAAAAAATAATATTTAGGCAACTTTTAAAGGAAATAAATATATTTATATTTTATTTGTTTTGTCATTTTAAAAATATTTTTGAGGCATTAAAATAAATATTCATATTTACTTTTTAGCTATTAAATTTGATATACAGTTAATATATAGTTAATTCCATTATACCTTATATAATTATCTAAACATCGGAGGGTTTGAGAGAGAAAAAAAGACTATTTAATTTTATATTTAATTTAATTAAAAATATTTTTTAAACATATTTTATTTAAACAAAAAATTATGGAAAATATAAGTATTTTTATTAATAAAAGTAAAGAAATTGAAGATGAAGTTGGCGATAAAATGACTATTTTTGAACAATATTTTTATTTAATTAATGGATTAATTGGAAGTTTATTAAATTTAATTGTTTTATTAATTGCTTATTTAAATGTTGATATTAATGATAAACCTAGACAGGTAAATTAATTAATTTATTTTTATTTGATTTTACCTTCAAAATATTTAAAAATGATACAAAATATTTAATTAGGGTCTAAATAACCAAAAATCTTTTTAGCCCGCAAATCTGTTTTAAAATAATTTTTCAATAAATCTGTTTAATTTAATCAAAAATTTAAAATATTAATTTACTAAATGGAAAAGACTTTTTGAGGGAAGAGGGATATCTAATTATTAATTTAATTTAGATTAATTTTCCTCATTATTTATTCCCTTCAATTAAATTTAATAATTAAATTTTTTAATTATTTTTTAGTTAATTGTTATAAATATGACTTTATCTGATTTATTAACTTGTACAATTTATATGATTACAAGATCTTGTAAATAAATATTTAAATTTAAATATTTTTATATTTAAAGATGTAAGTTTATTTCCTCAATTTCTTTGTTATCCTTATTATGTTTTGGTTGTTACTTCACAATTATGTAGTTGTTTAAATCTTTTATGGATTAATTTAGATAAATTTTTATTTATTAAATTTCCTTTACATTATTATACTTTGGTTAGTAAAAGAAGAGTTATTTGGATAATGATTGGAAATTGGACATTAATTTTTGGATTAGTTATTTTTTTATATTATTTTATGGAAATTAAGGTAAATTTTAAAAGAATTTTCTTTTAAAAATAATTAAATAAAATAATTATTATTTTTTAATTAAAAAAGCATCCATGTGAAAAAGTAATTCTTTCTGGGCATATTTATTTATTAATTTGTTTATTTTATATTATTTCAATGAGTGCTTCTTTAACACTTTCTGCTATTATATTTTATATTGCACAAAAATCAAGACATTTAAATTCTTCAAAAGAATCTAAAGTACCTATTTAATAATTAAAAAAGATAAAGACTTTGAATAATTTTTTTAGAATTTTCTTTGCTCAAAAATTATTTTTCAGAAAAATTAATTTTATTTTCTAAAATAATTTCAGAAACTTTTTCAACGTCTCTTTTTTGTATTTTCTTCAACATTATGGACATTTTGTACATGTCTTCCTTACCGTCTTTTATATCTCGGAATTTTACTTTCATTATTATCATCATCTCCACCAATTAAAAAATCAATAGATTTATTTTATTCTTTATTAGTTATTGGAATTGTTTTTAATCCAATAATTACAATATTTACACAAAGAATTTATAGAAATTATTTAATTAATTATTTTTTAAATTTTTTTGTTGGAAGAAAAACAAATAAAAATAATAATTCAAGTTTTAATAAAAATAGAACAACAAGTTTAAATTATAATTCTAAAAATGAAAAAGAAGTTTTAGAAGAACATTTAGAGAAAAAATAAAAAAAGATAAATAAAAATTAATTGTTTTATCTTTAAATTTAAATAAAATATTTTAATATTTCACTTAATAAAAATTAGAGAGGAATTGTTAATCGAAGTAAAATAATTTATTAAGCTAATCTTTTGGTATTATTATTTCTAAATTTCCACAAGAAAAACAAAAATTCCTATCAATATTTATTACAAACCAGGCACAATACAATACAATAAACAAATATATATATATATATATATACAAACATCAACAATAGGGGAAAGATATACAATTTATAGGAAACAATTATTCAGCCAAAATCCATACAATATATTATCACAATCTTCTTCTTTAGAATTCTTTCTTTCATTTCTTCTTTCCCTTCTTGCTTCCGACACTTGCTGCTGTCTCCGCTGAGCGCGTCTTAGCCGATTTGCCACCTTTACCTCCCTTAGCACCCTTCGCTGGGCTCGGTCCAGGTCCCGCATCCGGTCCAGCTCCTGCTCCACCCGCGGCCTTCTTCTTGTGCAAAAATTCGCTTAAGGCCTGAAAAAAAATAAAAATGTTTTTTTATTTACGATAACAAATAAAAAAAGTTAAAACTCACAAATCCAGCAGCGCCGAAGATCAGAGCAAAGATGATGTACATCAAGAACCCCATTGTTTGGTTGTAGAAATGTTTTTTTGGTTTTGTAGAGAAGTGTTGTTGAGGGGTTTGTAGAGCTATTGTTTTTATACTACTCGATATTGACTTAAAATCGAGAAAAGATGGATAGCTAGTTAAAAAATATATTTTCAGGTTAATGAAAGAATATTGCAAAAAAAATAATTTTTAATTATTATTATTTTATAATTCGTATAATGTAATAAAATCAATCAATTATCGTCTTGTTTATTTGAATATCTTTCATCATCGCCCCCATGGCCATGGTGAACGTATTGGTGTACCATAATGACCATATCCATAGTGACCTAAAAAATAGTTATATATAATTTGACAAAACTAACAATAAATTTAATAAAAAATTTTAATTTATTTATAAAGAAATATTAAACAAAAATAAAATATGAAATGTAAATTCAGATCTGGAATACATGGAAAAGAAATTAAATATTGTAGGGATTATGGATTTTCCTTCTTGTTTATTTTCCCTCTTCATTCGTTACATATTATGTAAAGAATAAGTAAATTAAAAGTAATAATCTTACAAAACATCTTTTGAAATTATTTTGTAAAAATACCTCTATGATGATGTTCTTCACTACTACTACTAGAATGGTGATGATGATGATGTGGTGATGCTTTATTTAAATTGATAAATAAAAATATTGTTAAGAGAAAAATAAATAAAAATTTAATAAATATTAAATTAAACATTTTTTTTTAATTTTATTTGAACTGAAATAATTAAAAAAAAAAATATTTTAATTAATTTTTAAAATTTTACAAAAATATATATTCTTTAAAAATAATATGATTAAATTAAAAATGTTAATAATTCCCTTTTTGGTTGATCATCATCTTTCGAGAAAAGGTATTTTCTCTATTCGGCGAGTTTAAATTACGGTTATTTATTAGATTAATTAATTAGTCTCTCTTTAATTAGATAAATTGAACGTTTTTAAATAAATTAATTACTTATTAAATGAACAATAATCTGTGTCTTTTTTTAAAATAATTACTTAAAAGAAAAAAACAAATTAAGAATAAATATTTAAAGAATTTAATTTGTTAATTTAAAGAATTAAAAATAAATATTTTGTTAAATAAATTATAATTTTAATTAAATTTAATTATTTCTTGTGAATAATCTTCATATTTAGTTGATATTCAACGAAATCTTTTAAAGAAAATTGTTATGGTCTAAAAAACTCTATCATAAAGAAATTACTGTAAATATTTTTTGATTTATTGCGTGATTTTGGCTTTATTTTAATTTTCATGTCTGACTACTCTCTTTCTTTTATTCGATCTTTTTGTTTTTGGGTTTTAATTATTTAATTTTGATGACAAATATTTAAGAATAAATTTTTATAATTTAAGGCTTTCATTTTTTTAAAATCTTTTATTTTTAAGAAAATGCCAACAATAGAATCATCACATAGACAATTATTAAATGAATATTCTAAAGGGAATTTTACTGCTATTGGAAAAATTTTAAATGATATACAAGTAAAAATATTTAATTAAAAATTTTTTAAAAATATTTCTTTTAGAATGAATTTATTGAAATACAAATTAAAAAACGTGTTTGGCCATCAATTAATATTTTAAGTAAATTTAAAATAAAATAACAATTTAATTTTAAATATTTATTTAGAAGATTATTATGAAATTAAAGCTATTTATCTTGCAAATGAAGGAAAATTAATTGAATTTGGACAGGCAATTAAAGATGTTGAGGCCTTATATGAAGCACAATTAGGGATAAATGATGGAAAAGAAATTTTGGATTCAAAACAAAAAGATTTAATGTAAATATTTTTATTTAATTTTTATATTTTTATTTTTAGGTTTGGACTTCATTTAATGTATTTATTGGCTAATAATGAAATTGGAAAATTTAATTTGGTTTAAATAATTTAATTAAAATAATTTTAAATTTTATAGAAAATTGAAAAGATTGATTATAAAACTAGAATGACCAATCCATTTTTTGTTGTTCCCGCACGTTTGGGACTTTGTTTGACAGAAGGGGCTTATAATTCTATTGTAAAATAATTTTTTTTTTTTTAATTTTACATTTTTTATAGAATTTAGCTGAAAATGACCTTCCAACACCTTATTATAAGCCTTTTATGAATAATTTAAAAGAATCTATAAAGAATGAAATTGCTGAAAGTTTGGAAATTAGTTATCGAGCAATTCCTGTTAATATTGCTATGAAAAAACTTTCTTTAAAAAATAATGACGAAACTTTGGCTTTTGGAAATAAAGTTTTTTTTGAAATTTTTTTTTAAAAATTAGTTCTTCTTTTAGAGAGGCTGGATTCTAAAAGGAAATAAATTTCTTGTTACTGGAAAGGAAACAATTGATGATGATCAGAAAGTTCCAACTTTGGCTTTAGCTAGTGGAGCAGAACGAATTCTTCAAGTAAATATTTTTTTTAAATTATTTTTGCAAAAAAAAATTAATTTTTAGCCATTAAATACCAAACAAAGTCTTAAACGACTTTTTAATTATTCAAGTCATCTTGAATGTATTGTTTAAATTAAATGATTTATTTTATGGATTTGTGTCATTGTTTAATTTTTATATAAAATGTTTTAAAAATTATTTTGTTCTTTTATTTTTTTGTTTTTAAATCTAAAAATATTTTTTGTAATTATTTTTCTTTTAATTTTTTTAATTTTAGTAATAAAATTTTATTTAATTCTTCGTAATGATTTCTTTTTCTGGAAATAATTTGCCTTGGGTTGAAAAGTATAGGCCTTCTTCATTGTCTGATCTTGTTTCTCAAAAAGAAATTGTTAATTCGAGTAAAATTTATTTTAAATTTAATTTTATTTTTTTTTTTATTTTAGTCACAAAAATGATAGATGAAGACCGTTTGCCTCATCTTCTCTTTTATGGACCACCAGGTACGGGGAAGACAACAACGATTTTGGCTGCAGCACGCAAATTGTTTCCACCTAAAGGAATGAAATCTAGATTACTTGAGGTGATGAGAAATATTTATTTTTTATTTTCTTTTTGTTTAAATCTTTATTAATTTTATTTCCTAATTTTAAGTTAAATGCTTCTGATGAGCGTGGAATAGATGTTGTTCGGAATAAAATTGTTAGTTTTGCAAGTTCTCAGGGATTGCAAGATGTCTTTTCAGCAACAAACACAATTGGGACAAAAAGATTAATAAAGCTTGTTATTTTGGATGAGGCTGATTCAATGACTAAAGATGCTCAAAATGCTTTAAGACGAATTATTGAAAAGTAATAAAATTTATTTATTCTTTAAATTAATAATTATTTTTAAAGATATACTGATAGTACACGTTTTTGTATAATTTGTAATTATCTCTCAAAAATTATACCTGCATTACAATCACGTTGCACTCGGTTTGAAATTTTTTTAAATTACTTTTTTTTTTAATTTTTCTTATAGTTTTCGTTTTGCTCCTCTTAAAAAAGAACAGGTAATGCCAAGAATTAATTATATTATCAAACAAGAAGAATTGGAAGTTAGTGACGATGGAAAAGATGCTTTATTTAAATTATCTAAAGGAGATATGCGTCGAATAATTAACGTTTTACAGGTTTATTTTAAATAATTTTTTGTTGATTATTAAAAATCTAATTTTTATAATCAGTTTGACCGAATAAATTATTTATTGAATTTTCTTTTTTAATTTTAGAGCACTTCATTATCAACGGTTAAGGTTAATGAAAAAGCTGTTTATCGCTGTGTAGGATATCCACGTCCAAAAGTTGTTGAAAAAATATTGCGTATATTGTTGGACAGTACAATTGAAGTTGCTACTAAAAGTAATTTAAAAAAAATTTTATTATAAAGGATAACAATATTATATTAATTATTTAGAATTATCTGAAATAAGACTTCGTCATGCAATTGCATTAATGGATATATTAGAAGAATTAATTGATAAAATAAGTGAAATGGATTTACCACAAAACTTTTTACAAATTCTTTATGATGGATTATCTGCGATTGAACAGAGATTGTCTGCTGGATGTTCAGAAAGAATTCAAATGGTGGCATTAATTTCAGTTTTTATACAAGCAAGGGCAATGGAATTTAAAAAATGTATGAATGGAAATATGAAATAATTTAATTATTCTAAAATATTTCACTTTTTATCTAAATTTCAATCTTTATGGAAGTGGTTGTGTTGAGTATTCTTTTATGTGGTCTCTTTTCTGAACTTTTACCAAGTTTACAAGCGGCCCATAAAATAACTCAGACTCTGACCCCTTCCGACCTCTCCATCACATTTTCTTGAAAAAGAAAATTCTCGAAGGAATTTTCTTTTTGAGTTTGGAATATTTTCACCCAACTTCCACACATATCTTTTTTTATCATCTCTCTCCCATGAAGATTGAACCTTATTTATTTATAAACCAAACATTTTGATCTTATTTTAAATATATTCTTTGATCTCCAATTTTGTTATTTAAATTATAAAATTGTTTTTAAAAGGAATATTTTTTACCAAATTATTTTTCTTTAAATTATATGAAATATTTTAATTAAAATTTGATTTAATTAGAATGCAAGATTTTGAAAATAAATTAAATAAAATTATTGCTGCTATTTCGAAATTAATTCAACAATGGAAATCTTTAAATGATGATGGCTATAAATTATTTAAATCTTTAAGTGATATTCGTTTACAAATGAACAAATTAAAATTAATGGAAGATGACGAAAATTTTGGTAAATTTAAATAATTATTAATTAAAATATTTTTTTAGATAAAGAATTAATTGAAAATGAATTATTAATTAAATCTGAAGAAATTCTGAGAAAATCTGAATTTATTTCAATTATTATTTACAAATCAGAAAATATTTTGGAAAATATTCGACAAAATCAAAAAAAGATTTTGGCTCTTTCTGAACTTTCTGAAGAATTTTTAAAATCGTTTAACCGATCTTCTTCAAATTTTTTTTTATTTTTAAATCAAACAATTGAACAATTATCTCAATTAATTTATATGTTAGAAAAAGAATGTTTATTTCATTCATCGGCACTTTGGGATTTTGCAACAAATGATAATAATGATTTAAATAAATTTTTATGTATTGCTTGGGAAAATCAAATTTATTTAGATAATTATATTTTATCACAATTTTTGAATTAAAAAGAATAAATAAATTTAAATAAATATTTAAATAAAAGGTTTTGTAATAATTCAATATTTTTTATTTTTTTTTTTAAATTTATATTATATTTTTATAAATTTAGAGAAAACTTTTTAAGCATTTTCTCACTACTAACGTCATAAGAAAATAATCCAAACATTTACTTCTTCAATATGAGTGATTCCAACACCAATGAGGTATGAACTAAAAATTGTTTTTAAGAATTAATTTTAACCTTACGAATTCTCTTGAACAGAAATTTTCAGATTCAAAAAAACCTAGGTTCATCCTGATCTCTTTTGACCTTTAAGTTATTAATTTTATTAAATTATTTTAGAAAGTCTCAGAAGAAGAAAATAAAAAAGAAAAACAAATTAATAGTTTAAATTTACTTTCATCAAATGAACCAATTAATGGGCCACATAATGCTTTCTTTGAAGAAGTTCGTCATATAGCTAATCAACAATTACAACATGCATTGGCAGATGTTTCAAAAAATAATACAGAAGGATGGGAATTATTTGTAGAAGATGGAAATTTAAAAATGTACAAATTAGAAAATGAAATTGATGGAATTGTTATTGATCCATTGAAAGCTCTTCATTGCATTGATGTAAAAGAAATTTTAAATTTTATTTAAAAAACGCTTTCATGTGATAGAAACCAAAAAAAAAATTAATTTTGGTTGTATTTTATTTTAATAGTAAGCTGAGTAAATAATTATGAAACGAAAAAGCTTTATAAAAATAAATAAACGAAAAGATTTGATTTTTGTTATTCATTTAATTTATTTCAGTCTTATTTAAAATTAAATTTTTATATTCTTTCAGGGTGTGACTGCACGTGAATTTATTGATATTTTCTTTGACCCTTCTATCAAACAGGAATGGGATGGTATGTCTTTGGAGTTTATAAAATAAAGGGTCCTATAATTGTTTTTCCTTTACATAAATTGAGGACTTTAAAAAACCACCTTTTCTTTATTTTCAATTCATCAAAAAAAAATAATATTTTTTTATTTTATTAGATACAATCCAAAGTTGTGTAATTATTGAACAACTGTCACCTGACAATTTATTTTTACATCAAGTTCATAGAAGAATCTGGCCAACTGCTATACGTGAATCTCTTTTTTGGTCACAACGTTTAAATGTTTCTACAAAGAAAAGTTCTGATGCTTTTGATGCTTGGATGGTTTGTTTGTTTTTTCTTTTAAATTAAAAGAATTTTAGAAAAATCAATTTTTGATTTTTTATTAATTTTTAACTTTATTTCTTGTTTTTCATTGTTTAAACATTTATTTTTCACGTGTTTTTGGTTTGTAATAAATCAACAACTCGAGACGATGTTGAGGTTATTTTACAATAAAAAAAGTTTAAAATAAATAATTTTCAGTTGTCATCTTCTTCGGCTGTTCGGGTAAATTTGTATTTTATTTCCGTTAAGAATTGTTTTATTTTATTCTTTCTTCCCCTTCCTCTTAAAGAGCAATTTTAATTCCAGAAATATTTTCAAAAAATTTTTTTTCTAATTTTTAAAGGTTAAATTTACAATAGCAATGTTATGCCAAACAATTTTAATAAATAATAAACCAATTGAAGAATTAACTAGAAATGATATTAAATGTAAAATTATTTACGTTGCTGAAGGTTTTTTTAAATTAATTTTAAAAAATTCTAAAAAATATTTTCAGTCCATCCAGGTGGTTGGGTACCAAAAATTGGTGTAAGACAAGTTTATAAAAAAGAATATCCAAAGTTTTTACGAACATTTAGTAAATATGTCTATGACAACGTGAAAAATAAAGAAAATTTAAGTTTTTAATTTTTTAAATATTTTTTTATATTTTTGTATTAATTTAAGCCTTATAATTTTTTGACATTAAGTGTAGCGACTTTTTTTTTTGATAGGAAAATTATATCTTTTGAAAATCTTTTTACTTAAAAAAAAGTCGTAAAACTTTATTCCATACTAGAACGTCAAAACTTATAAAAAGTCCTTATAATTTTTATTTATTCTTACAATTGTTAGTAATTATAAAAATTTTTTAAATTTAATTATTTTTTCAAAAAATTTAAATCCATTTTCATTTTGGATATTTATTGTATTTTTATTTATTTAAAATTTATTTAAATTTTATAAAAAAAGGAATTTCCTAATGAAACATCTTTATTGTGCTTTAGCAGCAGTTTTTGGGGCTGTCACTATTATAACACGTAAAAATTTATTTTTTTTAAAATTATTTTTAAATATTTTCTTTTAAAGTTTTTATTAGTTCAAGACTTTTTCAAGTTACAAATCAATTATCTTCAAATATTGGAAATTCCTTATCTGATAGGTAAATTAAAATTTATTTTATTTTTAAATATTTTTATTTTATTAAGAAAACAAATAGAAATTCTTGAAAAAGAAATAAATGAATTAAAAAATCGTTTGGAAGGAATGGAAAGAATTATTGAAAGGAAAGGTGTTGAAAATAATAAAAGGTTTGTTTTTCTAATTAATATAAAAAAATTTTAAAAAAATTTAGAGAAAAATTTATTTCAAAAGGCAATAATTATCCAAAAGTAAAATTTCGAAATGAAATGAACAAAAAGAGAATATTAATTACTGGTGGAGCTGGTTTTGTAGGTTCTCATTTAGTTGACAGATTAATGATTGATGGACATGAAGTTATTGCTTTAGATAATTTTTTTACTGGAAGGAGAAGAAATATTGAAAAATGGATTGGACATCCAAATTTCGAATTAGTTCATCATGATGTTGTTAATGCTTTTTATAGTGAAGGTAAATAATTATTAAAGAAAGAAAAATTGATTTTATTGTTAAATAGAAAAGTCCTTTAAAAAATCTTAACAATTTAAAAAAAGCTTTTGTTTCACACTTTTAAAAAATAATTACTTTTAATTTTTAATTAATTTCTTTTTTATAGTTGATCAAATATATCATTTGGCAAGTCCAGCATCTCCACCTCATTATATGTATAATCCAGTTAAAACATTAAAAACAAACATATTGGGAACATTAAATATGTTAGGAATGGCAAGGTTTTTTTTTATCTAAAAATATTTCTTTAAAATATTTTTTTAGAAGAGTTAAAGCCAGAATTCTTTTTGCTTCCTCTTCTGAAATTTATGGAGATCCAAAAGTTAACCCACAGGTAAAATTAAATTTAATCCCTTTTCTATGCTTTTCTAAGTTAGCATTCAGTCTGAACTCTATTTTGGTTATGTAAATACAATTGGACCAAGATCTTGTTATGGTAGGTGATTTCTTTTGATTTTATTTGAAAAAGGAAGCCTTTCTTAATGTTTAAAAAAATAAATATTCTTATTATTTCACTAAAATAGAAAAGTTAATAAAGAAAGTCAAAAATAAGATTTCCTTTCAAATAGGTTTTTTAAAATAATTTTAGATGAAGGTAAAAGAGTAGGAGAATCTCTTTTAATGGCCTTTCATAAACACGAAAATGTTGATATCAGAATAGCCAGAATATTTAATACTTTTGGCCCTCGAATGCATATAAATGATGGAAGAGTAGTTAGTAATTTTATAACACAATCACTTCAAGGAGTTCCAATAACTGTAAAAATATTTTAAAAATATTCCAAAAAATTATTAAAAAAATATTTTAAAAAAAGGTTTATGGAGATGGAAATCAGACACGTTCATTTCAATATATTTCTGATTTAATTACAGGATTAATTTCTTTAATGGAATCAAATACTACATTGCCTGTAAATATTGGAAATCCAGAAGGAATATAAAATTTTAGATTTTGCAAAAATTGTTAAAAATTTAATTGGTAATTAAATTAATTTAAAAAAATGAAATCTTTTTTAAGGAAGTAAAAGTAAAATAATAAAAACAGAAAAGATGACAGATGATCCACAAAAAAGAAGACCAGATATTACTAGAGCAAAAGAATTGTTAGGATGGGAACCTAAAGTGCAAATGATTGAAGGTTTACATAAAACAATTGAATATTTTAAAGGAGAATTGGAACAAGAAAAACTTTTAAATAATTAAAAATATTTTTTTAAAAATACTTCAATACCTTTTTTTCTTTCGGGTATTTTTTTTGTATATAATTAAATCTTTTTTTTACCAATCATTTTAATTGTTTTACATCTTTGCAATATTTGATTATTTTTTAACGTTTTTGTTTTATCATACCTTATTTTACTGTCAAAAGAAGTTTTTTAAATAAACAAAACCTAGGGTGGGTATTGTGGTTAAGTGGTTAACGTTCTTGCCCGGGCGAACTGTGATGTTGTAATAGTTCAACGGAATTTTATATTGAAGACAATTTCGCCCCTATCTGAGTTCGCTTTTTTAATAAGCTGTCTCGTTTTTTCCGTTATGTTTTTTCCGGTCTCTAATTTTGGGTTAAGACTGAAACGTTCCCTCTTGCAATTTTGTATGACATTTTTTGGGGACACGCCCGAAAAGGCGCGAGGCCATATAGGCGCCGGCCGAAAAGGCGCCAAGCTTTTTAATCAAATATTCTGATTTATAATCAATTAATCAATCAGATTTGTATCAATTAGGTTTTCACATATATATCTGCAATGGTGCCCATAAAACATACTTTTTGATGTACCAGCTAGTTTCAATTCATTTTTGAGCTACTTCT
>ABLG01000728.1:0-12383 GCA_000172435.1 Meloidogyne hapla
TTACAATTATAAATATATGTTTATATTTGGTTTATATATATATTACTCTCTTTACTAAATTCATCGAAAAAATTTAATAAAATGATATAAGAGAAATATATTTATTTTTTTTATATATTTATTTTATCATTCCTCACGAGGGAGTAGCAATCAAACATTTAAAAAATTGTCGACTGGTCAGCACACGTGGTAGCACTAAAAGGCGCTGACATCACGAGGGCATGAGAGAATTAATTTAAAAAAAAATATATATTTAGCGGTAATGATAGTGTGACAGTTTTTAAAGAATTATATTTTTGTGTAAAAATAATAGTTATATGAAAATGACTTTTAGTTGTAAAATTATACATATATTTATGAGATTGGTACAATTAGAAATAAAAATCAGAATAATTAAACAATTGTTTATTTTATTAATAAATTAAATTAATTTTATCAATTAATAAAAATGTTCTTAAATTATTCCTTTAATGAGACTAATAATTATTTAAAATGAAACATAGTTTAACATTTAATTTAATATAAAAAATATTTTTTGGATAAACATAATTAAAAGAAAGTAAAAAAAATTTAAAAATTAAAATAATTAAAAAATTGTTTTTTCAAAGAATTTTAATTTGTTAGAATGTTAAAAAATAAATATTAAAATAAAATTTATATAAAAATTAACAGCGTTTAAAAGGCATAAAGCTTCTATTCCACCAAACAGCACGAGTTCAGTCACTCATATATTTCCACGTAATCTTGCATCATGCTTTGAAATCAAAAGAAAAGAAATAAATTAATATATTAAATTAAAAAAGATTAATTTTATTTGTAAAATTAATATATAAATCTGATGTAATTTAAATTAATTTTAATTAAATAAATAAATATAAATTAATTTTATAAAAATCAAGGCTGAATTTATAATACATTTAATTCTAATTAATACATATTATAATTAAAATTAAAAATAAAAAAATATTTTTTTGTTTAGAAATTCTATTATTTAATTTTTAATAGAAATAAGAATTAATTAAAATTAAAAAATAAAATAATTTATAATTGTAGAAATAAAATTAATAAAAAGGACAGAAATGAAGAATAATAATTTAACATTATTTAATAAAAGAATTAATTAAAATATATTTATTAATTGCCTAGACAAAAAATTAAAGAAAAATTAATATTAGAAACTAGTTTTTAATTGAAAAAAGTAAAAAAAAGTGGCGTGATAATTATTTATTTATTTAATTTTTATTTTCTCATTTATTTATTAGCAAATGATTAGACTGACAAATTTTTTAAATATATTTATTTTTATTTTTTTCTTTTTTCTCCCACGTGGGTGAAATGAAAGGAAGTTAAAGCTTATGATTTTTTTGAATTTTATTTTTAAATTTTTTATATAATTTTATATTTGTTTAATGAAAATTAAAATGAAAGGAAGAGAAATTAAATATTCTTTTTTTTTTAAATTTTGGTAAACATTTTAAAAATTAAATGGATATAAAAAATATTCAAAAAAAAATTCTTTAAAAATTTAAAATCTTCAATTGAAATATTTTAAAAAGAAAAACAAATAATTTTTTTTTCTGACTAGACTATTGTGAAATATCAAAGATTAATTAAAAAACTAAAAGAAAAAAACTGAATTCTTAAAAATATTAAAAAAGGATAAAACAAAATTCTCTCCAAGTTTAAAAATTGAAAGCTGAATTTTATCTATTTATATATAAATTTTCTTTTGCTTATAAACAATTAATTTAAATTTTATAATATTTATAAAAGAGAATTTAGCAAACCACAAAAATTAATTAATTATTTTATATTCTCGTACAAGGTGGCGACAATCAACAACAAAAAATTAATTATGTCCTCCAAAATTTAAATTCAGAGTTTGTGTGTTCCTTTTTAAAAAAAATGATGAAATTTTTGATTAAATTAATATTTAGTAAATATTTTATATTAAAAATTAATTTTAGCCATTAATTTTTAAATAAGAATAATAATATTTAATTCCAATTAAACCAAACGTCATGGAGGGAGATAATAAAGATCTCCAGAATATATATTTTGGGATAATCCTTACCAAAATTTTTAATTAAATAAAAAATAGAATATTTAATTTTATTTTAAAAAATTTAATTTTTAATAAAAAATAAATAAAAAATTAAATTTTTAATTTAAAAATCTTCACAAATTTCGTAAAAAACTTATTGAATTAAAAAGGATAATCGCCATTTATTTTTTTATTTTTGCGCTTTTTCCTCATTTATTTGGCTGATCGACAATTCTATTAAACAAACAAACATCCAATTCCGTTTCTTTTCAACACCTTTATGGATGGTCGATTGCTTGGATATAATGACAAATTTAAAGAAAAATTTCTAAAGATAAATTATAATATTTTTTTGTTTTTATTTTAAATATTTAAATAAGAATTTTTATTTAAGAATGTTATTTAGCTTTATAAAAAATTAGGCTTAATCGAGCATTTCATTTCTGAATTTAGTCACTTTCTCATTTATGTATATTTAATATTTTATCACTCAAGTTTTTCCAATCCATCTTTGAATAAATTCTTAAATTATTTAAGGATTTAAGTATTTATTCTGGCTATATTTGTATTTCTTATTATTTCAAAATCTGTCAACAAAACTTTGCTAAAATTAATAGGCCGAAAAGGATTCACGCCAAACTGTGTATATTTGCTTAAAATTTGTATTTATTTGTTGTTGTGTAGAGTTTTCTTTCTTTGACCTAGGAAATATTTTTGGGGAGGGGTTGGCTATGTTTGTTCGTTTGGGGGATGTTTTTCGTCGATGGTCACTCCTTTCCCTATTACTTCCTATATATTAATACAAACTGCACATTTGCTGTCATCGTTCTTTCCTCTTTACTGACCTTTTGTATTCATCGATGGATTGGCAAAGCTAACAAATAAAATTTAGCTTTAGGTAGTATTTTTTTAGTTAGACATATCTGCTAATTTTTTAAATTTTCTTAATACATAAATCAAGATAGCATTTTTGACTGCGCAACTTTTTTAAGAAACAATTTTTATAATTAGTTTTGCTATTAAACTTTATATTTATGCCTATAACAGAAATTCAAATTATTAAAAAATCAAAAATTGTCTTCTGCTCTTTTTTAAACCTTAATCCTCTATCATAAAATAGTTTTTATTTTATAGTGAGTTTAGCTTTAAGAGAGAGAGGGCAATGAGTAACCAACCAACTCTTCCCCACAAATGCCCATTGGTCAATGGGTGAGTATTTTGGTCGATTGTGGTGCGTCTAGGCATCATTGCGCTGCTCTGGCGTTCTGGGCACAAAATAATAGTTCTTTTTATTAAGCAGTTTTGGACTAAAAATCTTACTAAAGCATATGTCTGTTTATTTATTTTTGGTCTCCTTCTTGTTCTTTTATTTGATGTTTATTCTTTATTTTGCAAATCTATATTATATAAATTTCATTTTATTTATCAAATCAAACTGTAATTCCAAATTATCGAAAACAATTAAATGTCAAAACGAAAATATGAAGTTAGAGAGCACAGAGTAAGTTACTTTTCTCATGCCAAACCATTAGACTTTTAGTTTTATGTCATTAGGGCCATTTGAGTCTCTAAATCTATAACACAATGACATTAATTTAATTCTTTTTTAATATGATTTTTGCATAACCAAAAAGAACCTTTATCTTTAATAAAAAAACTAAAATTTATTTTTAATGTTTCTTTTTTCTTTCTTATTTACTAGAACCTGCTTTTCATCATTTAATTATTATAATTTTATTGATACACTCAATTTCCTCTCTTCAAATTCAAAATAAATATAAAGATAATCTCCATTTCCCTCTCTTTTTAATAGGCAAATTTAACCGTCCCTCTTTTATTTTTAAGCTTAAAAATCTTGACGGCTGAATGGCCAAATTTTTTCATTTCTTTGTTTTTTCCCATCGTCGCATTATCATCATCATCAAAATATAAAAAAACACACTCATCCTTAAGAATCATTTCTAGATGGATGAATAATTTTGCTAAATGATACATTTATTTTTTTTGTATTTTTTGCTATTTTCTTTTGTGCTTTTTAATATTAATTTAAAAGAGCAAATACTTCAGATATTTGTAGTCTGAAATACGAGTATTTGCCTAATAAAAAATTAGTTAATGATCTTGTAATTACGGTCTTGATCTTGATTATTTTCTCATTACTTTCTTACTTGTTTTTATTTTCTTTTATACAATATCTTAATTAGGTTGATCTTTTGTCAAATAATTCTTCAATTACACGTTTCCTTCTTCTGATAACATTCTATTAATGTTCATCTTTTATTACTTGATTTGATCCATATTTATTGAGATTTTAATTGCCACAAAATTTAAAACAACTTTTATTTCCTTTTAGAATTTTAAATGAATATATTTATTAACTATTTTAATTAATTAAAATAAAATGCTTGGAATCCCATTCTTAGACGATGCTATTTTTAAATGGTTTAAACCTCAGGCTTTTGACGATCCTGTTGATAGGCTTAATTATTTTGTTACGGTATTGGATTTTTATAAAATGTTTAAAATTAATTCTTTTTAAGTCTTCATTGCTTACTTTCTTTGCCTTAATGGTAAAAGTTTTTGAATAATTAATAATTGAAAATATTTCGTTTATTTAAAGGTTTCTGCTAAACAATATGTTGGAAGTCCAATTCAGGTCTAAAAATATATTTTTAAATCATTAAATATTTCATTTTAAGTGTTGGATGCCTATGGAATTTAAAGGAGGTTGGGAACAATATGCAGAGGATTACTGCTTTATTCAAAATACTTATTATGTTGCTCCGGAAGAGGAAATACCTGCTGAGGTGACAGAACGTGATGAACGTCAATTTGGTTATTATCAGGTAAAAATAAATAAATATTTTATTTTAATATTTAATTATTTGAAAATTATAAAAATTAATATATTTAAATTTATACCTCAAGTGTTAGTAAAACAAATTTAAAGTGTCTTGAATAAACAAGAAGAAATAATTGGATTAATTATTTAATTGTTATTAATTTATTAAAATAAATTTTAGTGGGTTCCGATAATGTTGGCATTACAAGCAGTTATGTTTTATTTGCCAAATTGGATTTGGAAGACTTTACATCAACAAAGCGGTAATCAAAATATTATCTAAATTAATTATTAAAATGATTAATTTATTAAAATTATAATTGATAGGTTTTCTGCCTTTTCCTATTTACGCGTAGACTGAGAAAATAAGAAAAATAAATAAAAAGAAAAATTAAATTTTAAAAATAATTAATTTAAATAATTTCTTTAGGTGTTGATTTAGAAACAGCTATAGCTGATGCTCGTTCATTACGTTCAATGTCTTCATCAAAAAGACAACAAGAAATGAATAAATTAGCTCAATATTTAAATGAAACACTAGAATTACATGAAACACACCGAACACCTCGTTATTTTTTGTGTTTACGTTTTGGACGTTCACTTGGCTCTTATGTTTCTTCTCTTTATTTATTTATTAAATTTTTATATTTGGTTAGTCTTTGAATTTGAATTAAAAATTAAAATATTTCTTAATTATTAGATTAATGTTCTTGCCCAATTCTTTTTATTAAATGCTTTTATTGGCCATGGATTTGCACTTTGGGGTTGGACAGCTATTCAATCTTTATGGTTAGGTGATGGATGGCAAGATTCTCCAGTATTTCCACGTGTTTCACTTTGTGATTTTCGTGTTCGTCGTCTTGCTAATATGCACAGGTATTTAGAAGAAATAAACATTTTTTAGATAATAAAAAATAAATTAAAATATTTTAGATATACTGTTCAATGTGTTCTTATGATTAATATGTTCAACGAAAAGGTGAACACAAACTTAAATAATTATTTTTAAAAAACATTGAAAATTAAAAGTTTTATTATCGGGATGGTTATGCCCATAAAATAAAAAGTTTTTTAATATTACGAATAATTATTCTGATAATTATTCATAAAAATTTGTATAATTTTTTAAATATAAAGATTTGGATAAAGGACCCCATAATTTAACTTTAATAATTTTAAATATTTTCAGATTTATTTATTTATCTGGTTTTGGATGTTATTAGTTGGTGTTTCTACTTTAATCAATTTTCTTTATTGCCTATTCTCATTGGTGCCACCATCTGCCCGGGAACGCCAACTTCGTTTATTGTTAAAACAAGCAAAGTTCCAAGATTTGGTTCATTGCAAAGAAGCTGCTCCTCTTCTTCAACGTTTTGCTAATCAAGCATTACGTCCTGATGGAATTCTTCTTTTACGATTTATTGAGGGTCATGCTGGTGCTATTGTGGCAAGAGAATTAGTTGCTCAACTTTTTTCTGATTATGTACATCATTGTGAAAGTAATTAAATTAAATGTTTCTTTTCTTCCTTTCCGTCATATCCTTTATCATCACATTTTTAGCTACTTTCCATCACAGCACAGAAGCAGTTAAATCAGCAGCTCAATGTCTAAGATCTACTGCACCTGGTTCGCACAGCACTAAATCAACATCTCCGGGTGGTTTTGAATATGAACCTTTACATCCACACCATACAGATATTGGTTTAGGAAAAGGTGGAGAAGTTGTTGAATTGGGAAGTGGAGTTAAACCTAAACTTGTTTAAATAAATAAATGAGAATAAATAAAAATAATAAAAAATTCTCAGGGATTTAAATGTTCTCAATTTATCTTTTTTACCAAAAATTTTTATTTTTTGGTTTTCAAAAATTATTTTAGAGAACAAATCAATTTTATTCAATGTATTTTCTATTTAATTAAGGCCTCATTTTAATTTAATTCTTTCACTTAAATATTTTTGTATTTTTAAAACGATTTTGGATCTTTTAGAAAAGAATATATTTAAAATTATTTTAAGTTTACTATTATTTTAAAAATATTTTTAATGATATTAAATATTCAAAAATTTATTTATTTAACTTAAAGATCCATATTTTTTTATATTATTAACTTTTGTAAAATCTCATAAATATTTGGATAAAGAATTATTCTATAACTTTGTTTTTTTTTCGTTTTATTCAAAATAATTTTTGATGATTAAAAATATATTTAAAATTTTATTAAAGAATTTTTTAACTAAAATATAAAAGAATTTTTCTTGTATTGGCTTAATATTTAAAACAATTTCTTTTAAAAAATCAGAAATCTAATTTAAAACTGAAATCTATAAATCAGAATAAATATATTATTTATTTAATATTTTTTAAATAATAATCACAAACTATATAAAATTTAATAAAAAAAATTGAGCATATTTATTCAAAGTACTAATTATTCTTACTTTATCTAAATATTTAAAATAAACAAAATATTTTTTTCTTTATTTGTCAAATTATAACATAAGACTTTTTTAAATATTTTTTCTTCTTTTATTTTTTGATTAAATTTATAAATTACAAACTATAAAATTTCTTTTAAATGTCTGAACATTTAATTTTATAATTTAATTTAATAAAAGTATAATTTAATTAATGAAACAATTTTTGGTGAATTATTTAATTTCTTTTTAAAAAAATAATTTAAATGACTTTAAAAATGTTTTATTTTTTAGTTAAAATGAGAATTAATTAAATTCTTTAGATTTTCTTTTTTTTTCTAGTTAAGTAAAAATAAATTAAAAAATATCATTCTTTTAACGAATTAAGGGATGATTTTGGGTATTTCTGAACTCTGAATAAAAAATAATAATAAAAGTTTCTCCCAAAAAATTCTTTAGAAAATTACTCATTTTTCAAACAATTTCCTTAATTATTTTTAATAATAACCAGATAGTTATTTTGTAAAATAAAATTGAAGATTTCGAACAAATTTGATTTTAATAGTTTTATAATTAATTAAATATTAATTATCAATTTAATTTAATCAAGATTAGAAATAATTTTCTTAATACAATATCCTTAAAATTAACAAAAATAAAATCATGATTTCTTTATTTGTTATTTTACTTAATTTTTTCGTTTGTTTGGTATTGTTCTACAATTTTTACTTTAAAAGACGTAATTTACCACCTGGTAATAAATTTTACAAATTATAAAAAATAAAAATAAAATATTTTTTTACGGTCCAACACCACTTCCATTACTTGGCAATTTATTAAGTTTTAAAAAACAAATGCCAGAAAAATGCTTTTTAACTTGGAGACGTAAATATGGAAATATATTTACAATTTGGTTTGGAGAACAACCACATGTTTGTATAGCTGATTATAATAAAATTATGGAAACATTCCAAAAAGATGGAGAAACATATTCTGGACGTTATAGATTTGAGGAATTTGAAAAACTTATTAAAGGTATTTAAAAAAACATTTTTTATGAAAAAGATAAAAAAAGGAAATGATGGGAAGCCAGAAATTCTTAAAATTTAATTAATTTTTCTGATAATTTTAAATAAACATAACAAAAGATAGAGCCAACAAAATAAATTTTAAAATATAAATATTTAATAAGGTGGAAGTTATGGCTTAATAATGATTGATGGTGATTTGTGGCGAGAACAGAGACGTTTTGCCCTTCAAATATTTAGAGATTTTGGACTTGGAAAAAATTTAATGCAAGAAAAGGTTAATTAAAATCAAAGATTTAATTAATTCTTTTTTAGATTTTGAGTGAATTAGAATTATTATTCGAGAGAATAGAAGAAGAAATAAAACAAGGAAATCAAATTGATTTTGGTGAAAATATTGATATAAGTGTTGGTTCTATTATTAACAATTTCCTTTTTGGATATAGATTTGATAATGTAAATAAATTTTAGAAAAATATTTAAAAAAAAATAATTTTAAGGAAAGACTTGGAGAATTTAAAGAACTTAAAAAATTATTAGATTATGTGCTTGATACTGGATTTCAACCAATTATTGTTTTATTACAATTATGGCCATCATTGAGATATTTACCTTTTATTAATTCTTATTTTGAAGAATTTAGAGAAAAAAATCAACAATTTTTCGATTTTCATCAAGAACAAATTAATGAACATTTAAATTCAATTAATTCGCCGCCAACAGATTTTGTAGAAGCCTTTTTATTAGAAAAACAGCAAAGGGATGCAACTGGCAAACCTCATGATTTTACGTAATATTTTGATTATTTTATTAACCTTAACATAGGTGAAAACAGTAAATATGAATATTTGTTTTACATAAATAAATTTCCATAGTAAGGGGAAATTAATTGGGTAAAATCTACTGATTTATAAAATAATTCTTAAAAATTAGAATTGAACAACTAAGAGGAGTTGTTGGCGATCTCTGGTTTGCCGGTCAAGAAACAACAAGCACTACATTAAATTGGGGAATTGCTTTTTTAATTAATTATCCAAATGTTCAAGCCAAAGTACATGCAGAATTAGATTCTATTATTGGAGATGTTGAAAGAATTATTACAACAGCAGATAGGCCATCATTGCCATATTTAAATGCTTTAATTAATGTTAATTTTAAATATATTATAAAAAGACCCATATGGGAACCAAATTTTATTTGGGATTCTCATTATCGACTCTTTCCTATGGACAATTTTAGAAATCCTTCTGTACTCAATCACTCAGAATATATATTTTTTTTTGTTACAGGAGATCCAGCGAATGGCAAATTTAGTTCCTCTAAATGTATTTCATACATTAACTAAAGATGTCAAAATTGATGGATATTTTTTGCCAAAAGATACAATTATTATTCCACAAATTTCTGCTGTTTTGGCGGATGAAGAAGTTTTTGAAAAATCTGAAGAATTTAATCCAGAACGTTTTCTTGACGAAAATGGAAAATTAAAAAGAGTTGATGAATTAATACCTTTTTCTGTTGGAAAAAGGTTTTTTTTTAAAGAATCTTTTAATAACAAATTTTTTTGTTTAGACAATGTTTGGGAGAATCACTTGCGAGAATGGAACTTTTTTTATTTTTAGGAAATTTATTAAATAAATATATTTTTTTGCCTGGAAAGGATGGAATTCCTTCATTAAAACGTACTAATGGCGGAACAGCTAGATGTAAAAAATTTAAATGCCAAATTAAAAGAAGAGAAGAATGTTTTTCTAATTAATTGTTTAATTATATCAAAAGAATTCTTTTATTAACATTTATTTAATTGGAATAAATTAAAGAATTTAAAAATAATAAATAAATTTATTTTTTAAAATTAATTAATTTTTTATTTAAAAAAACAAAATTAAAAAATGAATTAAATATAAATGTTGTCTATTTATGTTTTAAAAGTTGTTGTTTTACAAATTAATTTAGAAAATGATTTTGATGAAGAAAGTCAAAGTTATTTTTGGAAAATTATATAAAAATTACATTTTTATTTAATTTCCCCTAACAAATAAAATTATTTTGTTTTGGATTAAGTAAATTTATTGTCTGAATTTAATTCATTTATTATTTTAGCCGTTAAAATATTTAATTATTTTAATAATTAAAAATATCAAGAAAATAGGTATATAAATATTTAGAACTTGATATTAAAAAACTTTTTTATATCCCAATTAATCAAAAAAACTTTTATTAAAATTAAAAGTTTTTATTCAATAATTGCGTCAAGAAGTTTTGTTATCCTCCATATATATTTACTATTTTTACAACAAATTGTAGTTTATTGGGTGTAGTAGATTATAGCATAAATTGTTTCAATTTAAAACTATTTTTTGAAATTTATTTTGATATTTAACTTAAAGATATAATATATCTAAATAAAATACATATACTAGGTTTTAAGCAAAAAATAATTAGAAAAATTATTAAAATAATTATTAAATATTATGTAGACTAAAATAATATTATAAATATTTACCTAGTTAAATTATAAAAAGAAAATTTGATATGTACTAAATTATAACAGATTGAATAAAATTTATTAATTATTCATAAATTCCTTCCAATTTTATTTAACTAAAAATTACTCAACCAGACCCTAATTCTAATTAGCTTTGTTATTGAATTTATTTGGCTCATTTATACCGTATTTACTCTAAAATACGTTATAAACTTCTCAAACACAATTAAAATGATTTTAATTGAAAAATATACATTTTTTGAGAAAAAAATTACTTTTAAAAAACTCTCACGGTCTACTTATTAAACTTGAATGTATTTGCAATGATAAAATATAAGAATTAATTAATAAGTACACCTTTTTAACATTACTGATATTTAAAGAGTTTTATTTTTTATAAAATCTCAAAATTTTATAATTTATTTTTTATTAAATTTTATAAATAAATTATTAAAAGAGATTATTTGAATTAATAGATTTTTCTGTAAGAGTATATATTTTTCGATACTTTGTCTAGCAATTATACTTAATTTGCGATGTTAAATATTATTTGAGAAGTGAAAAATTTTGTTGTTGATTAGAGTCAGAGAGTCAGAGAGAAGATCTAAAAATAATAGATTCCGGTTATATTAAACAGCAAGGCCTTATAACCTTCCTGAAATTCGGAATTTAAATTTTAAAAAATTAAAATTTTATTTATATAAAAAATTTAGATAACTCGTGAAATTATATACCTTAAAAATTCTAATTAAAATTATAATAAATAAATAAATTAAATTTATTTCTTATTTAGGTAAGATTAAAATAAAATGGAATTATTTATATTAAATCATCAAGAATATGAACGTCTTTATAATTGTACAAATATAATAATTGATTCAATTCCAATAGAAAAACGTCGTTTAACAATAGAAGCATTAATTAATTTAATATTGGGAATAATATATTTTCTACTTTATTTGCCTTGTTTGTATTCTATATGGAAACAACATTGGAAAAATGATTGTTATACAATTCTTTTTTATATTGGAATTGTTGATTTGTTTGGAATATTAATTACCGGATTTCTACATCCAATACTGGCATTAATAGGAGCTGTTTTTTGTTCATATCCAACATTTATTTATATTGTTGGCTCTTTTGTTAATTGTAAAATTAAAATCAAAATTTAAAATAATTTTGAATTTAAGTTGTTTGGGTTGCCGAGAGCAGTTCTGATTTGGTTAACTTTTTAAACTAAAATTATTTTTACCCCCATCTTTAATCTGTCGATAATTTGTGATGAATTCTTTCTTTTCCATTGTTGATTGTCCAAATAAATAAATAAATTATTATTTACTCTTAAGGTTCTAGCATTTAATCGTTGTTTACAAATTATTTCTCCAACAATTGGTGAATTTCTTTTTAAAGGTAAACGAACATATATTTGGTTATTAATATGTTCGTTATATGCTATTTATTGCATTTTTTTATTAAACCAATTCTTTTTTCTGGAATTTATTTTGCTTGGTTTACTATCCATTTGTTGGATATAAAGATATATGGAGAGGTTATAAAATATTTATT
>ABLG01000727.1:0-57273 GCA_000172435.1 Meloidogyne hapla
TTGCATTATTCTTCCTTTTCTCTTTTTTTACTTTTAAAAAGTCCAAATATTTTTATTTTATTTTTAAAAAACAAAAATGTCTTTTCCGTTCATCTTTTTTTTCAATTTTATTCATTTTCACATTTTTGTCCTGTCTTCAACAGCTCTACCAAACAAATACTGTCCTTTTTGTCTCCAATAATTTTCTAACAAAATTCCCAACCTTCTTCCGCTCCCATTCCTTTCATTTTCCCCTTTTGTGCAAGAAGTGTGCGTGTGTTTTGGGCGGATAAAGAAGGATTAGGACAAAAAAGCTGTTGGGCCAAAAGGCGGAAAAATCTTCTGGTGGCACGCGACAAAAGTCCCTAATGAGCCCCTCCGGAATCTTTTAACAAAAATTGATTAAAGAAGAAAAAAAGATAAAAAAGGAAGTTGGTTAGCCTTTAATTCTCTTTATAAAAATATTTAAAAATATTTTTAAACAAAACAAACAATTTTTAAATAAATAAATAAATTTACTAATTTGATGTCATTTTATTAATTATTTTATTTTTTTTTAATTTAAAAAATATTTGTATATTGTTAAGATATTAATAATTATTTTAAATTTTCCGTTAATATAAGCATATTTTTCAACTTCTTTACAAAATTTAATTAGTTAATGCATCTTAAAAGTCCTCTAGCTTTTAATAAATATTTATATATTTTGTTTAAACTTGGAGAAACAACCTTAAAGTTTCCATTTCTCGATGTTATTGGAAAATATATTTTTTATTTTTATCAAACGTTTTTTTAAAATTTTTATTAATATTTATTTTGATTTATTATTAATTAAATTATTTTATTTAAATAATTTTATTTAAAAATCTTTTTTTAAAAATAGAAATGGTGCTTATGAACCTATTCTCTTTACAAAATCAAGTTCTTAATTTAATAGAACCAAATTCTTCTTCAATTGAAGAATCTTTAATAGAAGATTCTTCTTCTTCATTTTCATCTATTTCTTCTTCTAATGTTTTCCCTTTTACCTCAGCATTGGCAGAAGTTTTAAATAATGGAGAAATAATTAAATTAAATGAAAATATAAATAATTATACAAATATATCAACAATTAATAATACATCTTTGCCTGCCTTAGAACTTGTACTTGGCACTTTTACTTATCTTTTAATTATTGGAATAACCATACTTGGGTAATTTTAAATATTTTAAAAAAATAAAATATTTTTCGTTTTTGAAGAAATACTTTGGTTATTTTGGCTGTATTTAATTATAGACCTTTAAAAAAAGTACAAAATTATTTTATTGTGTCTCTGGCAGCCTCTGATATGCTTGTTGCTTTGGTTGTTATGCCTTTACATGTTGTTAAATTTTTGGCTGGTAAATTATTAAATTTAAATTTTTAGAAAATAAATTTAAATTTTATTTTTAAATTTTCATAAATTATTTTAATCAATTTAATCAAAATAATTTAATTATTAGTTAACTAATTGCCTCAAATCCATTATTGTTTTTATTTTGATTTTTAATTAAATAATAAAATAAACTTTTTCCCCTCATTTCCCACCAAAATATTTTTTTTATTTTAATTATTATTTTCAAAGAAAGCTTTAATATTTATTTAAATATTCTCTCAAAAATAATTCTAAAAAATTACCAAATTTTCCCTTTTATTATTTTCATAATAATAATAAAATATAAACATCATAGCTTTGTGATGTGAACGGAAATGATTTGAATAATTCCATAATAAAAAAGAAAAAAGAGAAAGGAAACAAAAATAAAAAGAAAAAATTTTTAACAAAAACAGAAAAGTAATTTTTGAAAAATAAATTGAAGGGCAACAAACTTTTAAAAATAACTTTTTATGCTAGAAATAAAAGGAAATAAAAAAGTAAGAAATGTAAAAATTTGCAAAAGAAATAATTTTTTGTAAATTGGAAGATGGCCAAATAAATTATAAAATATCTGAGTTATAATTAAATTAAAATAAATTATGATTCAAAAATTTAAATTATTTTTAAATTATTTTTGTTTTGATTAATTTTCTCTTAAAAAAGATGGTCATTGGCTTCTTGGAGTAACAATTTGTCAATTATTTACAACAGCAGACATTTTATTATGTACTTCATCAATTTTAAATTTGTGTGCAATAGCAATTGATAGATATAGGGCAATACATGATCCTATTGGTTATGCACAAAAAAGATCTTTAAAATTAGTTGGAGGAACTATTGTTTTGGTTAATTTTTATTAAAAATATTTTGAAATTAAAATTCGAATTTATTTTAGTTTTTTTGTCTTATAATTTGAATATTATTAGCTCTAAAAATTAAAAATAAAATTAGTCAAAAAATTCAAAGGAATACTTAAATTATTTGAAAATAATTTATTTTTTAATAATTTATTTAAAAATAAAATTTTAATTAATTATTATTTATTTTTAAAAGGTTTGGGTATTAAGTGCAGTTATTTCTGTCCCCCCATTAATTGGTTGGAATGATTGGACTTCACAAACATTATTAGATCATTGTGAATTAACTTCAGAAAAAGCTTTTGTTGTTTTTTCTGCTTGTGGTTCTTTTTTCCTTCCTCTTGCTGTTATGGTGATTGTTTATGTTAAAATATTTTTGAATGCTAGACAAAGAATTAGAAAAAACAGAGGTAAATTTATTTTAAATTAAATATTTAAATTAATTTTAAAAAGTCAAGAAATATTTTTTAAAAGATTATTTATTTAAAGGAAGGAGTGCTCTTTTTAAAATGGCTGAAGAAGCAGGTCATCGATCACAAAAAGCGCCAGTTGCTGCTGCCTCTGTAATTAAAAATTATTTAAAATATTTTTTTCAATTTTCTAAAAAAGGTTATAGCATTAGCAAGTGCAACAGGAGCACAAATATTTAGAAAAAGTAAAAAAAGAAAAGAAAATATTAAAGAAAGAATTTCTTCTTCTTTGCGAGGAACTTCTTCAGCAACAAATAGTTCTGGAGGAGGACATGATGGAAATAAAAGAGGAAGTACTAATGAAACAAATATTGAAGAAATTATTGGAAATGGTGGAGGAATTGATGCTTTATTGGCACAAAATAATGCTACAAATGTATTTTAATTTAATTTTGAAAATTATTTTCAATAAAATTAAAATTCAAGAAAATCTAAATGAATTTTCGGTTATGAACACAAAATTAATAATATCCTTCTTGAAAAGGATTATTTTATTATTAACAAAAAAGAATTCCCAAAACAATTATAGAGTTATAGAGTTCGAGACTCAAATAGACTCAATTGACACATAACTAAAAGTCAAAAGTATTGGCATGAGAAGAGTAACTTACTCTGTGCTCTCTAACCTCATTTTTTAAAGATAATTTTTAAATAACTGATATACAAATTATTAATAATATTTAATTTGTTTAATTTAATAAATATATTTCAGAATTTAATAAAAAATGGAGGTAGCTTCTTTCCATTACCTTCAACATTAGAAAAACGTTATTCATTATCAATTAATTTGCCTTTACCTATTAATAATATAGTAACAGCAACAAGTTTAGATGGAATTAAAACAAGCGGAGATTTATTAAAAGAAAATAATCAAAAAGAACCTTTAATTGTAGAAAATGGGGGAGGAAATTTATTAACAGAATCTAAAGCAACTGATACTGTTGAATTAAAAACACATTTAAAAGAAAGAGAAAAGGTAAGAGAAATAATATAAGTATATTTTTATTAAAGCGCTTTTAAAATATTCAAAAGAATTACTTGAAATTTTATATAAATTTTAATTAATTATTCAATTTTGCCATAAGTTTTTAATTTTTTTGGTTAATTATTTCAATTTTTTGGAAATGTTGAATAAAAATTATTTTTATTTTGGGTTTCTTTCAAAAATTTTTAAATTAATAAAGAACTAAGTAACACTTTTAGGGTTTTTTATGAATATATGAATATTATAGAAAAATATCTATCTAAATAAAACTTAAATAATTTAATAAATTGTTATTATTTAATTAATTTAAATATAGATAAGTGTAGCAAAAGAGAAAAGAGCAGCCAAAACAATTGCAGTAATTATTTTTGTTTTTACTTTTTGTTGGTTACCTTTCTTTTGTGCTTATGTAATTATGCCTTTTTGTTCTGGATGTTATATACATCCAAAGGTTTCTAAAAAATTAAAAATTAAATATATTTTCCTCATTTTTAAAGGTTCATCAAGCATTTGTTTGGTTAGGTTATATAAATAGTTCTTTAAATCCTTTCCTTTATGGAATTCTTAATTTGGAATTTCGAAGAGCTTTTAGAAAAATACTTTGTCCAAAAAGAGTACAAAATGCACAGAGAAGAAGAATGTCTGCACCTTTACTTGAATCAAAAAGAAGAAAATCACAAATTGCTACACAAAAAGAAAAATAAATTTAAAATATTTAATTTTGCTCAAAATTTAATTAATTCGTTTTTTGTATTTTTTTAATTGTATACATTAAATATAGAGTAATTTTAATAATTAAAAGTTGGAAAATGTAATAAGATAAAATATTGAAATAATTTTGATTTTTTCTAAAAGTTTTAGATAAGAATACTTCTTAGTACATAAAAAACCTATAGGAGATATTATTTTGTTGAAAATTTACTTTAACTTAATTCTTTTATTAAAATTTTATTTAAAATATGCATTAAAATTTATTGAAATATTACTTATTTTGATAATTAATAAAAAATTATCGGGTCCTTAATCATCGGTCAGCAACTGCGGTCTGCAAATATCTAGCCGCAAATGTCTTTTAACAGAGTTTTCTTCATTTAAAAAGATTTTCTTGAATAATACATACCTTTAAACTCTTTCTTTTTTCAATTCTTAAATTTTTTATGAGATTAAAAAATGAATGTAAATTCTCAGGAATACATATATGTAGTTTTAAATAATTTGAAGTATTAAATAAATTTTATTTGTCTAATTTACATGCCTACAGCTAATTATGTCAATTTTGCTTTTCTTTTAAATCACTCAATATTATAAGGTTTTTGTTTTATATTCAAATATGAGACTTCTTTACATGCCCACAGCTAATTATAAATGGGAGGAATTAAATTATTTTTAGTATATAAAGTAAATATGTATAACTTTTAAATTAAAAATAACTATCGCAAAACAAATTCTAAGAATTTCATTCAAAATAGATCATCGGCTAGCTGAGTCAAATGAGACAAAAAAGACAAAATTTATCACAAAAATAATCATGGACCTCTATGTTTTTTCTTATTTCAGGGCCTGTATCTTTTCAAATTTCGGTGTTCGTGTCAATTAAATTTCATTTTTTTCTTTCGTCTCTTAAGTCTTCGTTCTGAACTTAAAGCAATCTATATTGAGTTTTAATTTAGCCTTTTTTTAAAATTCTAAAAAATTTTATCGAGAAATAAAGAAATAAAATCGAAAGAAACAAAAGTGATAGAAAATGGAAAATAAACAAAATCGAGAAGACAACAATAACATCAAAAATAATTATAATAAATTAAATCTACCTCTAGAATTACTTTTTGATATAATTAATGCAGCTAATACAAGGTAAGAGAATAGATACGGGGAATACTTATTAAAATATTTTGGATGTGTGTAAAAACAGATGTGTGAAATAGTGTTAGCCACAAAAGATTATGGCGAATTTATAATGCATTTGAATATTTTACAGTTGGGAAAATTTATTAGATTCCAAAATTTTATTTAGCACTTATATTTAACCATTTAAAAATTTCAAAATTTTATTCATAATTTCGATATTTATGATCGTCAAATTAAATGTAATGTGCCCAGCTGTTAATTGTCACTTGAATTTTATTTTTGTCTTGTGCATAACAATTCAAATTTATTTCCTGAGGCACTAAAATTCGAATTTTAGTGCGCCTGTTCCTTATCGCTTTAGATTTTTCGGTTATAGAGGTCCCCATCCTAGCTGCTTTTTACAGAACTGCTTTTTAGTAAATTTTGAGCGAATTTATAGAATATTTTCCTTAGATACCAAGTTTAAACATCCATTTTTGTTTTATCTACATGATTTGATCACTAACTAGATCATTTTTCCTAGGTTTCACTATCTCGAACTGACTTAAATTTATTTACTTATTTTTGCAATGTTAAAGTTATAATGAGTTATGTTTTTTAAGTTATATTTTTAGTATTTTTTGTTAAAGTTATATTTTTTCAAAGTGATATGATTGTAATAAATGATGATAATACTACTAAAAAAACAACAATGATATTAAAATTAAAAGAGTATTTTGTAAAACTTATGTCCTCTACAATAGTTTATGCATTTGCAGGAGAAAATTTTAAGAAGATGTTCGAAAAATTCAAGGTGAGATAATTTTATTATTGTATAATAAAGTTAGTATGCGATAAAGATTGTCCGTAAACTATAAGTAGGGTTGCGCACCGAACGGTCGGGGGCGGGTATGTCGGGGTACGGGGTTTTCGAATTGTTTCGGGGCGGGGTTCGGGTCGGGGGAGCAAAATATGGTCGGGGTTCGGGTCTGGGTACGGGGTTTAAATTGAATAAAGTTTATTTTGCCGAAGGGACTGAAAAAATGCATTTTTAGCGCCGCAGGCAAAAAATTTGAAGTTTTAGATTGTCTAAGGCGCAGAAAATGCATCCATTCTGCGCCGCAGGCGAAAATTTTGAAATTCTGTAGCGCCGCAGGCGTGGAAAATTCACTTTTTTTACTTGTTCTTTCGACAAAATCTTTAGGACATTCTGTTTTGTGTGTCTTCCTTCACTGTGTGTCTTCCTTCACTGTGTGTCTTCCTTCACACGCGAAGTTTGATCATAAAAAATCTTTATGGGTGTAAAAAAGTCAATAAAAATACTTTTCTTTTAGAGAAAATTACATTGTCGAATCTCTTTATCAATTAGGATTAGAACTTGCCCAGAGCAAACTCTTCCCAGAAAATCAAACGCCTTAACCACTCAACCACCTATTCTCATAAAGGGATTTGAAAGAGATTGAAGATATTTCTTTTTCTTTTCTTACATTGGCTCTATTTTTAATAAAAAAAGTCTTCCTTTTTATTCATAAAAAGCCATCTTTAGGGGTGTATACCCCGAAAACCCCGAAACTTTTTCGGGTCGGGGGACGGGGTTTTCAGTTTTTTCGGGTCGGGGATAATCCTGAAAAAATCGTTCGGGAACGGGGTCGGGGTACGGGGTCGGGGCGCAACTCTAACTATAAGTACATCATTTAGGATATATAGTTGACTTAGGTTATAAGGAAACCAGGATATAAGTGGCCGCCGGTATAAGGTTGAACGCTACGATACTTTGAAAATAGTATCGTAGTGTGCACATACCTAAATTGTGTACACATGTTGACATGGTACACATGCAAAGACCCAAAAATAATGTTGTGGGACAAAAGGATAATTGAGTGAGAGAAATGCAGAAGTATTTAAAAATATGTTAAAAAAATTAAAAGAAGAAAAAATTATAAGATTTAAAAAAAGGGGATAGTTGCCATTTATTTATCTTTAGATTTTCAAAAAATTAAGTTAGAAAATTTGAATATCAAGATTATAATTCATTTGCCATCAAAAATGTAGAAAAGCCAAATTAACACCTATAATCAGTGTGGCCGATTCCAAAACACCAAAACACACAAAGATAGAGTAAACATATTAAAACGAGAAATAAAATGATTCAAGAATAATGAATAATTCTATAAAAAATAAATTATATATCATATATATTTTTCGCAAAATTAATTTAATTCAAAAGAAGAGAAATTTAGAAATTTAGTTTTAATCAGTTTTTCTCACGGGTTTTCATGTTCTTGACCACAAACTTCGGGCATTCACTTTCAGATCGAAGTAGTATTATAATAATAAATTACCCCAAACAAATTTACTAATAAAAAAGTTTACTAGCGCACCTTTTATAAATACCTATATTCCGCTATATTTGTTTTTGGCAATCAAATTAAATCAGAAAGGATTACTTGATTATTCAGATTTTTCACAAGGATAAAAAGCGAAACATGATGCCAAAAATTAAAAATATCACCAAATTTTTTCGCCGAAGAAATTCAAGAAAATAACTATTATAAGTTTCATTAGTGTTGCCAGCTTGTGGACAAAATTTGCGCTTGTTAAGTAAATCAGAATTACTTCTTAAGCCTATATAAAATCCACTTGCCCACATTTTAGTGTGCAATTGTCGTTTTACCAATTAATAAATATTCAGTAAGAATTAACTAAATTACAAAATGTTAACTTTAAAAATGTTCTAATTCAAAAGTTTGAAAAAGTATCCTTTTTCTTTAGTTGATTTATTTAAACGTTCTTGTTTAATTAGTTTTTTGTTTACATTAAAGTTACCTTTTTTTTTAATTTTTAGATAAAAATGAGTGGTCCTGGTCCTAACAATGAAATCGATAAAGATGAGATTATCCGTCAACAAAATGAACTTATTCGAGAACTTCGTCAACAAGTTGCCTTTTTTCGAGAAGCGTTATTTACTGAACCCATTGAATTAACTTCACTTGAGGAAAACTTGGAGGAGGTAATTCCAGGAGGATCAGGAATCCAGGTTGTTTTAATTTATTTCTGTTTTTTATATTTATCTTAAAATAATTTGAAAACCAAAATTCGTATGTAGTATCTGAATTAAAATTACAATTTTGTTTGCTATTTTTGCGTGCAAGATTTGATAACTTTTTAAAAATAATTTTTTGGTTGTATAATATTTGACTCTTGCTAAATACGCAAAATTTTCCGCAATAATGACAATTCAAACTCGTTATTGCAAATCAGAATTTACAACTAACATTTTTATAAAATCATAATTTAACGCTAACATCTTTCTTTCAGTCAACTGTTCAAGATAATGGAAATACAGACGAGAATCCCCCTTCTTCTACAATGCCTCTTTTCTCAAATAATTCAGTCTCAACTCAACAATCTTGGTTTTATTTTTTAAAAACATTTTTTATTTAAATCATAATTAAAGTGGTAATACTCGTTTGTATGGATTGCCTTTTGCTGGACATGTATAGAATAAACATTTTTAAGGTTTTTGACTTTTATTCTTAAAGGAAACCTACCCTGCGCATTCGGTGATATTATCTGAACAAGCAGCACAGCCTCGACAAAATTATGGTAACGAAAGTGGAGAAGTGAATGTTACTCCTTCTGCAATGCCTCTTTTTAACATCAATACAACCAATACAATCACAAATTGGGCAACCCATCAATCTAGGTTTTATTTTTTTAAACATTTTTCTTCTAATTATTTTATTACCGTGTGTCTGCTACAACTCCAGCAGTTTTTGGAAGTTATGATTTGTCCAATATTGGTTTGTATGGACATAATAGTGGTCAAAGGGCTTTTCCTGGAAATTATGTATTGAATAAATAATATTTTAAAAGTTTTTGTTTTCTTATTTTTAAAGGGAACTTACCCTGCGCAGTCAATGATATTATCTGGACAAGTACAGCCTCGACAAAATTATACTATAACTGCAGGAGAGAATGCTCATCCCACAATCACTTCAAATAGTACAACTTGGACAACACAACAAACTAGGTTTTATTTTTTAAAGCATTTTTATTTAAATTATAATTAAAGCGGTACGTCTGCCACAACAGCAATTTGTGATGATTATATTTTGTTCAATAATCGTTTATATACCAACAACAGTGGACAAATTTCTTTTGACGGACATGTATAGAATAAATATTTTTAAATTTTTGTCATTTTATTCTTAAAGGGAGCTTATACTGGGCAGTCGATGATATCAGCTGGACAATTAGCACAGCCTCGACAAAGTACTGGTGCTGGAAATGCATCAAATAATAATACAACGTGGACACAACAATCTAGGTTTTATTTGATTGTTTTTTTTGTTTAAATTAGGATATATTATAGCTGTGCATCTGCTACAACTCGAGCAGGTTCTGGATGTTATGATTTGTGCAATATTGGTTTGCATGGAAACAGTGGTAAAAGGCCTTTTCCTGGAAATTATGTATAGAATATTAAAATTTTTATGGTTCTTGACTTTAATTTAAAGGGATATTACCCTGGGCAGTCAATAACATCAGGTGGGCCATCACAAGGATCTCATCCTCGACAAAATTATGGTACTGGAAGTGGTGGTGAAAGTGGTGGTTCTGGTGCTCCTCCATTGAAGGTTTACAGTTTGTTATATTATGTATGCGTTGGTTTGAGTTTCATTCACATTGACAAAGTGAATGCTTTTCCTAGTTGATAGGCTTTAGTTTTTTCATAAAATATCGGTCCGCGAATTTCGGGAAGATATGGTTCAACTTTTCTTTCTTTTTTAATCCAAAGATAGATGTTTAGTTTTGAGTTTTTTTTTATTTTCTTTTTACCCTTTTTTCTAAAAAATTTATTTTAGAAAAAAACCAAAATTGACAACAAAAGTGGAGATTCTGCTGGTTGTAGTAATATGTATGAATATAACAACATTGTTTTAAAACCTATTGAAATGCAATTACCTAATAATCAAGGAACTAAAATAAATAGTGGAAATCAATCCATTCAGCAAAAACAAAAAAGAACAAAGCTTTCCGATGAGCAACTTATGATCTTACGTCAGGTAAATATTAAATTTATAAACAATTATTTGGGTATCTTCTCTCCCCATAAATGTCAGAAATGTGATAACTTTGTAACAAGAATGACTGCGTATGTTTCGGCAAATATCGCTCTTTTTAATTTTACGTTTTATTCGCGAATCCTTAAAGGTATTTCACTCAATTCCTCGTTTATTCTAAAACTAAATTAGTTTTATTTTTAAAATTTTTAGAATCTTGATATAAACAATGCTCCAACTGCAGAACAAATTAAACAAATTGCACAACAAACACATTTAACTGAAAATGTTTGTAGATTTTTCAGATGAAATTTATTTTTAAATTAATTTTTAGAGAATAAAAAATTGGTATCGTAACACTTTATTTAAATTACGCCATTATGACGACGAAGAAGATGAACAATAAATTAACAAATAAAAGAGTTAAGAGGAAAAATATTAAAAAAGATGTGATTGATAAAATTTGGGGTTCTTCAAAATGTATAAATTAATTTTTATTTTTTTGCATTTTCTATTTATTTTATTTTTTATGCTAAACAAAAAATAAATTTATTATTTTTAGAAATAAAAAATTTAATTTTTTTCAGTTATGTAATTCGAATCAGACATCTTTGTTTTCGTTCAATTATATGTACTTTTTATTAATGTCAGTCGGTTTTCCCCCACTTTGGACTGTATAGATGTTTATCCTTTGTGCTATAAATTGATGTATGGTTATCAAGGGATGGGAAACCTCCCGTCTCCCTCCTCCCGTCTAATCGATAGAATTAAAATTATTTGATTTTATTATATATTTTAATTTATCCAATTTTTGCATATTATGCAAAAATAGTTATGATTAATAATTTTTGTATAATATGCAAAAATTGAATAAATTGTCTATATAAAATTAAGTCAAAAAAGTATAATTTTATTGATTAGACAGGAGGTGGGAGACGGGAGGTTCCCTGTTATCTATGTGTATATTTTATTGAGAAGTACCTAAGCAAAAGATTTAAGCCAGGGGGGAAACATGATGCAAAAAATTATGCTTTACGATATACCGTTGCTTGCAACTTATATCTCCAACAATTTCTGAATTCCTTTTCAAAGGATTACGTAAAAATATTTGGCTATTAATCTGTTCGTTATATGCTTTTTACTGCATGTTTTTTTAAAACCATTCTTATTTTCTGGAATTTATTTTGCCTGGTTTACCTTTCCATTTGTCGGTTATAGAGAAGATAATGGAGAGGTTATTTTGAATTTTTAAGGAAGTAAATAAATATTTTTTAGTTTACTTTTGAGTTTATACCTATTTATCACAATTTTACTGTAGCATTTCTTTCTCCAGCTATTTATTTAATTTTTGCTTTTGTTTTGGTTATTAAAAATAAACAAATTATTTTTAATACAAATCATTCTTCCACAAATGTTTTCTCAATTAAACGTTCAGAAATAATGGTAGGAAATTTAATTTTAAAAATTTGAACCTGGTTATAGTCCCCTCGGAATTTAATGCCATAAATGATTTAAAGCCTATATTAGACTTTCCTCTCATTATAAATGGAATGAAAAATATCTTTTACGGTATTTTTACAAGTTTTCACAATTTCTTCATTAAATACAATAACTTGTATTTTATATATTTATATGCAATTTACAACGATTAATCAATGGCTGATAATAATTGCACAGTTTTTATGGTGATGAATTATCTTAAAATAATTTTAATAAAAAATAAATATTGTTTTAATTTTTAGGTTTCACATTCATGGATTTCCTCCAATAATTTATTTAACTTTAAATAAAACAATTAGAGATGATTGTTTTTTACTTTTCAAAAAAATATTTCATAAAAATAAAGTTCAACAATTAAATGGAATAACTATTTTAGTACAACCTGGAGTTGTTATTAAAGCAATCTAAATATTAAATAAATATTTCTTTATAAACAAAATATTAAAAATAAAAATTCAAATAAAATCCCAAATTCAAATCAAGTTAACACAAAAATTGTCCAAATTAGTCGTGTGGAAAAAATGGTAAGAAAAAAAAATTTTTTTCATAAAAAATTATATTTAAAGATATTTTTACAAGTATTTGTTATCTCATTAATTAACACATCACAGTGTTTATTGTATATTATTATGCAGCATACAATAATTCAACAATGGTTGATTATATTGGCACAATTTTTATGATAAATTTTTAGAATATTTTAATTAAAATATTTTCTCTATTTTTACGTTTCACATTCATGGCTTTCCTCCAGTTGTTTATTTAACTTTAAATAAATCAATTAGAGATGATTGTCGTTTAATTTTCAAAAAAATAAAGTTCAACAAGTAAATGGAATAACTATTTTAGTACAACCTGGAGTTGTTATTAATTAATTTAAAACCTAATTATTTTTTAAAAGAATATTTTCTAAATATTTTGTAAAATTTTGATAAATTTCATCTATATTTTCAACATTTGTATATAAATACCATTTTGGATTTATTTATTTTTTAATGTGTAAATATGAGTGAATTAAGTGTTTTGATAAATTAGCTTAAAATCTTTATAATATTAAAGTACTTTCTCTAATTTAATGACCTCCTCATTTATTTAACACAAAATTAAAATAAATTGTAAAAATTTCTAATATTAAATATTAACCTTCTCAATTATTTTATAACTTTACAAAATATGATATTAAATTGAAATAATAAAAAAGAATATTTTTAAAGGCAAGATAAAAGAAAAATAAGTTATTGAAAAAATTATTTAAAAATTCTGATTAAAAAATTATTTTTAAATAACAAGACTTATATTTATTAAATTATGTAATAATAAAAGTTTGTATAGTTTTTATTATTATAAAAGTTTTCTTAAAATTAATAATTTATAATTTAAAAAAATTTAATTAAAAAAGATAATAACAGTTAATTATAATAAAATAAATATTTTTACCAAACATTAAATAAAAAATTGTTGGTTAAGAAAATGTTTGCTGACAATAATTAAATGTAAAATTTTAAACAATTTTTAAGTAAGATTTTTCTTTCGTAATTATCAACTGACTATTTTATTTTGTAATTTTTATTTAAATAAATTCTTATATTTTTTAGTCAAATTTTAGAAAATTTATTTAAACACAAAATCAAAATAAAATGGAATTATTTATATTAAATCATGAAAAATATGAACGTCTTTATAATTGTACAAATATAATAATTGATTCAATTCCAATAGAAAAACGTCGTTTAACAATAGAAGCATTAATTAATTTAATATTGGGAATAATATATTTTCTACTTTATTTGCCTTGTTTGTATTCTATATGGAAAAAAATTGGAAAAATGATTGTTATACAATTCTTTTTTATATTGGAATTGTTGATTTGTTTGGTGTGATGATTTTTGGATTTATTTAATTAATTGTAAGAATTAAAATCAAAATTTAAAATATATTCTGAATTTAAGGTGTTTGGTTCGCCGAGAGCAGTGCGGATATGGTTTGTTGAAAGAAATTAGGGTTTAGCGGTATCATGATCCCGATGGTATATAATCTAAGGCTACCTATATATTTGAGGATATTCTCTATATCAATCAGATTAAGTACCTAATTATAATTGTCAAAAAATCTTGTTATTACTATTTATTTTTTAAAGGTTTTGGCATTTAATCGTTGTTTACAAGTCATTTTCCCTTCAATTTCTGAAAAGATTTTTAAAGGATTTCGGACATATTTTTGGTTATTAATTTGTACAATTTATGGTCTTTACAGTATGATTTTTGTTAAACCTGTCCTTTTTAATGGATTATATTATTCGTGGATTGTTTACCCATATATTGGCTATAGAAATGATTTTAAAGAAGAGGTTTTTTTAAAAAAAGAATAATAATTATATTTCTTTTTTAAAGTACCGTGCACAATTATCTGGTTATCATACCGGGGCTATAGCAATTTTTCCCCTTCAATTTATTTAATTTTTGCTATTGCATTAATTATTAAAAATCAAAAATATAATAAAAATCCATCATTTTGCCATATGGAAAAAATTGTAAGTATTTAAATAATAGATAAAAATAATTAAAAAAAAGGTATTTCTGCAAGTATTTACATTATCAATAATGAATTCAATTGGTTGTACACTTTATATTATTATCGAAGAAATAATTGTAGAAAAATGGATGGCTGTATTAGCACAATTTATTTGGTATTTTAATATAATTATTTTAAAAATGAATTTGTAATATTTTAATTTTTTAGGTTTCACGTTCATGGTTTTCCTCCAATAATTTATTTAACTTTAAATAAATCAATTAGAGATGATTGTCGTTCACTTTTTTATAAAATATTTAAGAGTAACAAAGTTCAACAAGTAAGTGGAATAACTACTATTTTAGTAAAACCTGGAGTTGTTATTAATTAAAAATATAATTATATATTGATATAATTCAGAAGAATTTTAAGAAATTGTATATAGATTGATAAATAAAAATAAACTTTGATAAATTTGGTATTTAGTTAAAAATAATTTTAAAAAATAATTATAATTTTTTTCAATTTAAAATAACAAAACAAAAAAAAATTAATTTAATAATTAAATTGATTCATTATTTAAATATTTGTAAATTTTAATCATTTACTATATAATTCGATTAAATAAATAATTATTTAAAATGTTTCTTTAGCTAATTTTCTCATTTTTTCAATTTCTTCTTCACCTAATTCAATAGAATATAATAAAAAATCTTTAGGGTATCTATTTGTATTTATTGTTTGATCTAAAGCAATTCCACTATCGTAAACTTGTTCTGGATAATTTTGTTTTTCTTCTTTAATTTTTTTATTTATTTTAGATTTAATTAATTCTTTATCTTCAGCAATTAGTTCATCTTCTTTTTTCTTTTTTAACCTTTTTAATGGTTCTCTATTTTTAGATGCAATATCCAAAAATGTTCGTTGACGACCTTTTAAGAATTTTTAAATAAAAAATTATTAAATCAGTAATCATTACTAGAAGGGGGACATTGAATTGGAGGGACTAAAGAAAGAAATGACTAAAGAAATTACTATTACCTCTATCCAAATTTAATTGAAGAAGTTGTCTTTCTGCGGTTATTTTACCACAAGAAATTCTCTCTGTTCTAATTGCCCCATCAAATGGAGGTAATAATTTAAGCCAACTTGGTGGTTTCCATTTATTTTTTAGAGGTGTTTTTTGTTGTTTTAATTGATTATGTTGCATTTTTTCATGAATAATTGGCGTTTTTTCTTTTAAATTTTCTCTCGGGTAAACCTAAAAAAATTAAAATAATTCATGATGCCCCTTCATAGTATTATCTAAATTACCTCAATTTCCGTCCATTTATTTTTTATTTTCCCACCAGAATGTCTTTCTTCATCACTATCAATATCCAATCTACTAAAATCCATAGGTTGAATATTTGAAGGTATTGACCAATTTTGTAAAGATTTATTAATTAAAAATTCATCTTTCCTTACAGAACTTCCGGAAAAGGAAGAACAAGAAGAATGATAACCTGTAGAACTTTGTAAATGACTTCCTGCTTGTTTAATTTCTTCAACTTTAAATAACGCTGTATTTACTAAATAAATATAATAATTTTATTAATTTATTAGTTAACCATTCCAGGAAATAATGAAAAATATTTTCTCATTTTCTCCTAAAATTATTTATTTTACCTTCATTATTATTTAATTGAATTTTCTCAATTTCGTCTAATTCTTTCAATTCATAACTTTTTTCTTCTTCAATTAATGAAGGTATTGAAAAATCTACATGACTTTTTATTCTTACTTCAGGCATTTTAAATTGTTTATTTTCAATATTTGGAAATTCTTCTTTAAATGAGAATTCTTTTTCATTGGATTCTTGATTTTGTATTTCTTCTTCATCTTCTTTATTCTCTTCAAATTGTTCTTCATCTTGATCAGAGCTAGAAAATAAATATTAGTCATGTATGTAAGTTACTTAACTCAATATCTCTTTTTTCTAGAATAATAACACCAAAATTTTCCATTTATGAAGTCTCGGTTATACTTTATAACCCTTGGGATATTCTAATAAATTATTTCCTATTTTATTTATTTTCTTTATTTATTCTTCCCCCAATCATTTAAATAATTAATTAAAAATAACCTATTTTCTATTCTCTCTAAAATTTCTTCTTTATTATTTATATTTCTTTCCTCCTCTTCCTCCTCTTCATTTTCTTCATTTATTCTTCCCCCAATCTGTTCCCATATCCATTCTAAATGTTTTCCTACTTTATTCATTTCTTTTAAAAGTTGTTCTTTTGTTAATTCTTTCTTAAAAATATTTTCCTCTACTTTTTCTTCTTTCTCATCTTCTTCAGATGCCAAATTACTTGTTGAACTTTCTTCTTTTGAAGAATAAATATTTTTCGTTTTTTCTTTTTTTTCTTTTCTTTTTATTTAAATAAATTCTATTAGAAGAATTATCAGAAGAAGATTGTAAAGAATAATTATTTATTTCACTACTACTTTTTAATGGTTCTGTTGATAATTCTTCACTTTCTTCAATACCTTTTTGTTTAAGTAAAAATGAAAGAAAAGCTGAATATGTTTTTTGTTTCTTTTCTAAATCACTTTGAGTTAATGAATGTTTTTTATTTTTATTATTTTTTGGTGATTTTTTATTTAATTTTAATTTATGTAGACGTTTTGGGCGAATATTCTTTTGTTGTTCTACTATAATTTTATTTTTAGTAAAAATTCACATAAATGGTAAAGGAAATTATTTAATTTCTAAATTACTCCTATAAATTATTTTTCGGATTTAATTTACTTTAGAATTTTATTTAATTTCTTTTTTCATTTCTAATTTATTTAGTTATTTTTTTTTTGCTTTTTTTGTCAATTTCTAACTAAAATTTCTGATAATGGCTGTAAGAAGTTTTTTAAAGAAATTAATTTTCACTTTACCTAATTTATTTATTTCATTATTATTTTCACTTGTTTCTGACATTTCTTTATTTTTAATTTCCTTTTCATTTAATAATTTTGTTTCTTCCCCAAGTAATTCTAAACGTTTAATGCCTGAACGAATTTCTTCTGCAATTATTTCTAATTCATCAATTTCTTCTTCTCTAGGGAAATTTTCTTCTTTTTCATAATTTGTTGAATTATTTAAATAATTTTCATTTAAATATTCTTCTTTAGGTAATATAGAGGATTTCCTGATTTCATTTAATTTTTCATAAAAATTATTTTGAATATTTTTGTTTAAATTTTTTGATTTTTCTAAAGTAAAAGATTGTTGATTACTACAACAAAAATCGTCAGGATCAATTTCTAAAAGCATTTGAATTGTTGGAGAAGGCATAGAAATTATTGGGAATTTATTAGATAAATACCTCATAATTATTAAATCTTCAGAATTATTTAACTTTAATTTTAAAGATATTTTATCAAATTAAAAATCTAAAAAAATACTTGAAATTTGTAATTGTTTGAAGGAAATACTTCCAAATTATTTTCATTATTTAATTCTGTTAATTCGTTTAAATTAATCATCTTTTCTTCAATACTACCCATTAAAAGTGAATACCATTTTGGCCTGTTAAATTCACATAAAGGAGGGAAATTCCTTAAATTAATTTAATAAAATATATTTTAATTTTTAAAAATTTATTTCGAAATTAAAATTAATTAATAAATACATTTTAAAATGTTTATGGTTTTGTTGTTGTAAAGTATGCAATAAAAGAGCTGCTGCATCTAAATCCTCTGTTTCAGCCAGTTCTATCCACCTTAATTTTTAATTTTTAATAATTATTTAGAAAGAAGTTCTTCATTTGTTTTTCACATTGTTTTTCAACTCTAAAAACCTCGTAATTTTTTTAGAATAATTTTATCTCTCAATAAAATACCTTTTAATGCTTTGCCAAATTAATTCATTTCCTTTATTTTTCTGTCTATCATTTCTGAAAGGAGAACTCAAAACTTCTAATTTAATTTTATATTTCTTTATTAATTCATTATTATTATTATTAATTGATTTTATAATTAAATCACGAATTTGCATTCCAATAACCACAGAAAATAAAGTTTAGAAAAATATTTAAACTAGCTCGTAGATTACATTGTCCAATCTTGTTCAGAATAGCCAATAAATAATTGTTTTTCAAAAATAATCGAGAAATTATCATTTGTTAACTGAAGAAAATAAAATTAATATTTATTAGATTAAAATAGGTTATAGTTAATTTATAAATAAAATTAATCAGGTCAAAATCATGCTAAACAATAATTTCAAATTTCACAGCTTTAGAGAATTTTAAAAATAAATTTAAAAATATTTCCACCAATTCAGATAAAAATAAAATTCTTAAATGATTTCTCTTTATTTATTAAATATCAATAAATATTCTTTAAGTATCCTACATTTTAATTAATTATTTAATTAATTACTTCAATTTCATCATTATTGTATTTATTATTTTCTTGACTTTGTGCCATCCAAAGAGCAAAAAATCCAATTAAATTCTCTAATTTATTTGAAATTCCAAAAGCCATACTAATAATTAAATAACATCTATGTAGTCTTAACCAACTTAAAGATTCTTGACTTTCTTCTTTATTAAATAAATTAAAATTATTTTCTTCTAAAGGAATAGAAAAAATTGGTGGTTGAGGTAATAAATGAGAAAGATTCTGAAAAATAAAACTTTCTTTTAAATTTTTAAATTAAAAAAAATATTTAGATTTCCTACTTTAATATTTTCATTAAATTCATTATCAAAACAAAAATCATTTAAAATATTTCCAAATTCAGCACCCATATGATATGCACATTCTGCAATAAGGCAATCAAAAAACCCGAAAGAATTGTTAAAATGAGAAGAAAAGAGAATATCAATATTTAAAGTTGCCTTCAAAATAATTTTTAATTAAATTTTAAAAAAGTATTCAATATATTTCTAACCTCTATATTTTTGTGAATATATTTAATAAATTCCTGATCATTAATTAAACTTTGAGCATTATCAAAATTTTCAAGAAATAAAGTTTTTTCCAAAAATTCTTTAATTAATAAATTTTGACAAAAATCAGATAATAATTGAAAACTTTAAAAAATAAAAATAAAATAAATATTTTTAAAATAAATTCTCAAACCTATAAATTCTGTCGGCAAAAAATCTTAAAATTAATGCTGCCCTCAAATCATTAAAATGATCAACAAAAAATATTGCCTCTAAAATTCTTTCTTCTCTTAATAAAAGATATATTGCTAATTTAGGAGAACATTCTTTTGATAAAATTTGACCTAACTGCCAATGATTATTATTTAAATTATTTTGTTTATTTTCTTCTTTATTTTCTATCCATTGTTCTTCTAATTCTGACCAAATTATTAAATTTGGTAATAAACAAATATTATCAGAATTTGATATATCTAAATATAAATTTAAATATTTAAAAGAATTTTTATTAGTTAAAATATTAAAATTTATTTAGGGTTTTTAAATAATTATTTTTCATATTTATTACGGATGAATATCTCACCTCTTTGGGATATATCCAATTTTTCAATATTTTCAAATAAAAGAGGGAAAGAATAATTTAAATAATAAGCTGCTAAAAATCTTCCCAATTCTAATTTAATTTTTGGTGATTGGTCTGTTGAAGAAGTATCACTTGATATAAGTTGACTTAAAGCTTCTTTGCTTCTTAAAAATGAGAAAAGCCTCAAACGGAAACGTGCCTCTAATTCTTTGGAAAGAGAATCACTTTCCATAATAGAAAGAATATTTAAAAATTAATTATAAAAAATATAATTTATTTTGCATCTATTAGTATTTAAATAATTTAAATAAAAAATATTTATTTATAAATTAATTTAAAATATTATAAATGGTCAAAATAAGGTTCAAAAGAAAAATAAAAATTAAATATATCTAAATGTCCAGCGTTGCTATAGAAACAAAAAATGTAAACAAATAACAATTTTCTTCCAATGGCTTTTTGGAAAAATAATATTTTTAAATTGAAATTTAAAATGCACAATTTTTATCCATCATAGCCAATAAAAATATCCATTATATTAATAACAAAAATATATACATAAAATATATTTATTAGTTTATATAATATATTTGTTTGTTTTGGAAATCAATTGTAATAGTGAGGAAGAATTTTTCAAAATTAATAAAAATCAGAAGAAAAATTTTAAAAATATTTTTAAATTATCATAAATATTATGTATTTTAATATTTTAATTACTTATATTAAAAGTTATATTAACAGTTATATTAAAAAAAATTACTTATATTAAAAGTTATCACAATAATTAATTTTTATTTGAATGTTTATAAAATTTTTTATTAAAAAGGGTCATCTTGATTAATGTTGACACATTTAAAGTTTTATAAATTCAAAAAGTTCAAAATAAAATTTAAATTTTTTAAATAAATTGGCACATCTCTATTGTCAAACAATTAAAATTCTCAATTTAATATTCACTGAATTAATATTTTTTTTCTTTTTTTCATCAAATATTATTTTATTTAATAAAAATTTTATTAAAGTAAATTTTAAAAAATCAATCGTTTAATTAAATAATTACCCGAAAATAAATACATTTCTTTTAAAAAAGTGCAGTTCATTTAAATCATTTTGTCAGTGATTGACCCAATTTTTATTAAATATTATAGACCACACAAAAAATAAAAAAAATCTATTTATTTATTTAATAAAATGAATGAGAATAACTCTTTTTTAACTTCAAATCAAAATTTTTCTAATTTTCTGCTTGGTTTAATTATTGGTGCAATAGGAACAGCACTTATTTTAATTAGTCAATTTTCTGACTTTCAGATTCAATTTTTGCAATATAGATGGCTTAAAAATGAGCAAATTAATCTTTCAAAATATTCCGGTTATTTACATAGTTTTTAAAAAAATAATGAAGTTAAAATGAATTTAAAATTTATTTAGAAAATCCGAAAATATTTTGTTGGATTTTAACTGCTCCAAAATATCATAGAGAAAGGGCTGACCATATAGAGGCAACATGGGCACCCCATTGTGACAAACATTTATTTATGAGTAGTAAAATTGACAATAAATTACCTACAATTAATTTATCTGTGCCTGAAGGAAGAGAATTTCTTTGGGTTTTTACGAAGAATTTTTTTATTTATTTTTAAAAAATAATTTTAGGCAAAAACTAAAGCTTCATTTAAATATATCTATGACAATGTTGACATTGTAAATTAAAATAAAATTATTTAAAAAAAATATTAAAATTTAAGTCAAAATATGAATGGTTTTTAAAGGCTGATGATGATACTTTTGTTATTGTAGAAAATCTTCGAAAATTATTAGAAAAATATTCAACAGATTCTCTTATATATTTTGGTGCTATTTTTCATTTTATGGGTTTTCTAAATTTATTTTTTTGAAAATTCTTTAAATATAACAAAAATTAAAGATGCTTCTCTCAACCAAACATATCCAAGTGGAGGTGCCGGTTATGTTTTAAGTAGATCAGCTCTTCGTAAATTTGTTGAAATAGGTCTACGTGGAGATAAATTATGTGATTCAAAAGAAATTTATGAAGATTTAGAGATTGGTAGTTGTATGAGAAAATTAAATATTTCTGTAATTGATTCTAGGTTAGAATATTTTAAATTAAATAAATTAAAATAATAAAATAGAGATTCAAAAGGAAGACATCGGTTTATTCCTCTTTCACCAGATAATTCACTTATTCAATTAACAGATGATGATCCTAATAATTGGGTACGAAGTTATAGCAAATTTCCATATAAATCGGTAATTAAAAGTTAAATTGAGATAAAAATAATTTTTAGTGGGATTGGGAATATTTAGAAAATAAATTCTGTAAAGGACAAATAGAAAAGTCAAAGAAAAGTCATTTTATTAAAATTAAAAATAATTTTAAATAAATTTTAGGGCCCTAATTGTTGCTCAGATAGTGCAATCTCCTTCCACTATATAGATCCCAAAATGATGCATACAATGAATTATTTAATTTATAAATTAAAAGTTGGCCAGACAAAAGATTAATTCAAATAATTTCTTTAAATTTTAAATAAAAAAATATTTTTATTTTTTTAAATTTCTTTTAAAATAAGATAAAGCAAAAATTATCCAAACCAAAAAATTCTCCCAAGCACCTGCCTTCTGTCCACTTTTCTTGGCATACTCATAAAATGAGTGGTTTGCCATTTAATATCCCCATCGATGGATTTGGTTGCCTAACTACCTAGCGACCAAACAACAAACCAAAAACAGACTTTTATATTTTCTCTTTTAGCGTCCAACTATTTAGATAATAACCCCATTATTATTTCTTTTTTAGCTTCCGTCATTTTCACAAATTTATATTTTTTGCAAAAATAAATCCTTGTTTCTCAAAATATATTTTATGAATTTATTGGTGATATTGGATATGGGGCCTATTTTAATAATTTTTATCATTTTTAATTTATTATTACATTTTTTTAATTATTCCTTCTTTTGATCATTTACTATTTTCATTTTACCTATGCGCATTTTTGGCACCACGATAAGTATTAAAAAATAGCAAATAAAAAATAGGAAAGAATTTTTATTTAAGGACGGGAATGTGCAAATTCTAAGCCTAAAAATATATAAATAAATAAAAAGAGAATATGACTAAAAGGAACGACCTTTTTGAGGTTGACCCGAACAACAACAAATATTAAAAATATTTTTTTTGTTTGTCAAATATGCAAATATTTTTACAAAAATATTTTTTATTTATTTGCTTTTAGTGTAGACGAAGCTAAAACTTATAAAAAAGATGAAAAAATACGTTAGGAGTGGCCATATTTATCGTAGAATATTTTTTATTTTTAGATTATTTTATATAAAATTGTTATTTTTAGATATTCTTGTGATTTAGAAAATTTTAATTTTAAAGGGTAATTATGAATTCCATATTAATAAATATATTTTCAGACAAAATTAATTAATTTTCTTAGAATTTACTAAAACTAGTTTTAAACTAAAATCTATATTTTTAATTAAAATAATTAAAAAATATAATTTCAACACTTTACTTTTAATTTAAACGATTAAATAAAATTTATTAATTTTCTAATACCAAGTGATTTTACAAAGAAAAACTTTTTCATATTAATTTTAACATTTTCTGTTCCGTGTCCTTCAAATAAATAAATTCTTTTTAAAAAATTCCGGCAGAACACTTTTTTCATTTTTAACCACAAAATAACCATTTTCGTCTTCCATCATATTTTGCAGACAGATTTTTGTTTGTCGGCTGCACCTCCTTATATTTAACGCCATTTTCCGTCCCAACAATTTTTATTAAAGAAAGTGTTCTTCTTTCCTTATTCTCATCCATTTCCATTTTCATCTTTTCTTCGTTCATTCCCTACCTTTGCACCTTACAACGTTTGGCCTGTAAATACATCTTCCCCCACCTCTTCCAAGCCGCAAATTGTTCTACTTTGAAAGTCTGTCTTTCCTTCCATTTAAGGCATTACTTTTTGCTTCTTTCTAATTTTTAGATATTTTTAATTTATTTAGAAAATTAAAACTTCTTTTTAAAACATTTAAAAAATAATTATCTTTTTAATAAAAATTAAATAATTTATTTATTTAAAAATACAATAATTTACAATCAATGCCCACCTCAAATATTTTGTGAGAGAACCTCTTCCGTACCGACTACTATTCGATACATCCAACAATCCCCTTATGTTTTTCTTTGTTTGTTGTTTGTACAAGGCCATATAACCTTTCATTTATTAAATTTTGTTTTTTTAAATTATAATTTTTAACTTAAATATTAATAATTGTACTATAAAATTAATTTAATAAATTTTATTTTTAATAATATTTTGAACAAATATTAATTAATGCAAACTTTTTCTACGTCATAATCCACGCATATAATTCTAAATTATTTATTTAATCACTCAATTGTTTACTTTAAATATTCTTTAAAAAATAAACAAATAAAAACAACAGAAAATAATAGAAAAATATGTGGAACTTAAATAAATAAATGTTTTTAATTGAAGTCATGTTTTGTTTTTTAATTGTTTTCTTCTATTGAATTTGCTATTTTTTCTTTTATTTTCTTTCTTTTTTATCTGGAACTTATAAAAAATAAATAAAACTTTTTTTAATTTCTTTTATATTTTATTAAAACAATTTATTTATTTTTCTTTTATTTTTTAACGCCTTGCTTCCTTTTGACCATTCTGCACAGGTTGGCGATTTTTGCGTTAATTCTCTTCTTCATAATGTTGACCATTCTCCCAGGTGGACATAAATTATCTGCGAGAAAATAAAATATTTAAAGAAGCTTCATTTTTGCAATTTGGTGTCAAATGACTTGAAAACACTCTAATGAAGTTTTCTTTTAAATAATTTTAAGTAAATTCCACCATTCTTTAAAATAATATTTAAATATTTTGACTGTAAATAAATAAATAAATATATAAATAATATTTTATATTCAATGATTGAAAAATATTTTTAAAGATTAGCGTTTTTGTAGAAAATTGATAACTGTTAGATTTTTTGGATTAAATTTTTAAATAAACAAAAATTAAATTATTTATTAAGAAAAAACTAAAAGTCAATATAAAATATAAATAAACATATTTCTTAACTTATAATCTTTCTCTCCTACGCTTTTTCTGGCCTTAAATAAATTTTAACTAATTTAGCCTTAAATTCACTCTTTTATTTTCTTTTATTTATATCGAAACAATTAAATCTTTTTATATTAAAATATACAAAAGAATTTATTTATTCTTCTTCCAAAACTTGAAGGCTTTTAAAGAGCTTCTCTTAAAAATTGCACAATTTTATTTTTATTTAATTCTTTCACTTTTTCCACTTCAGACTTTTTTAATTATTTTATATTATATATTAAAAATTTATTTAAATAATATTAAAAATATATGTTTCTTTTTTTTATAATTATTTGACTCACGATTTGAAATTAAATTAATAATTTCCTCATTGTGATAAAAAAAATTAAAGATTTCTCTTTTTTAATAAAAGAATTTTTTCTAATTGAAGTTAATTAATCCTTATATTATTTTATATTTATTTTTTAAATTTATTTCTTTCTAATTTTTATCAAATAAAAATTCCATTCTAAAATTATCTCCACACCATCCATTATTTAAAATAATTTTCCAGCTATTCCTGCCCTTGCCCTTCACTTTGAAAAGAATTAATCCAATTATTTGAAGCGACCATCCGTTTATGGGTTATAGAAAATCTTTTCACAATTTGCCCTTTGTTATTTATTGAACACACACCTGCACAGATATTTCTTTTTAATTTATTGTTTGTTTTTTTGTAACTTTTTCCGTATTTTGCTCTATAAAAATATTTTTTTAATTTTTTTTAGAGCTTTAAAAATATATTAGAGAGCTTTAACCTATTCTTTTCCTTTTTATTCTTCACCACAATAATTTTTGTCCGTTAAAAGAACAACATAAACAGAGCAGAGAGAGAGAAAAATAACAAAAGAATTAAATATTTTTAATTATAACAACTAAAAATGTACTTATTTTTATTCTTTAAATATCCCTAATAGATACAATTTTTTGAATGGATGAACAACGATTTTGGAGTAGTGCCTTGGGCGAATGGATTTGGTTAGTTTTTGGGGTCTGTTAAAGCAAAACTCGATAACAAAATTTATTTTGCAATTAATTTTGCCAAATATTTTCTTAAATTATTTAAAAATAATATTATTTAATCGACAAATAAAAAATTAATTTTTAAATTATTTTTAAGTGATTGTGTCTGTGGAACATCTTCACCTTCTTCTAAAAATTCTGATCCAAACCTTTGTGGTCCAATAATATCAGAATCAACTTGGAGATCTCCTGCCAACTTTGATCTTCAACTTCGTTATTCGGAACTTTGTGATAGCATTGCTTTAAATCTTCTATTTTGTTTTTTGTATGTTTATTTTATGTTTTACATTATTTTAATATTATATATCAGTAAAATAGAAAAATAAATTTAGAGATAAAAGATATGGTTATTTATTCCTATTAATTATATTTTGAGGAATGCTTATAACGGATATTTCATTTATATATTTTTTAATCTCTAAAAACTATTATAATTAAATTAATTATAATTCTAGTTATAAAATGTCCAAAAAATATATTTAATATATAATGACCATTAAAATAACTAGTTTAATATATTTACTGATTAATTGATTTGCATAATTATTTCCTTTTTCTAAATTAGAAGTAGTGCAAACGATCAACAACAATCATCTGCTCTTCTACTTTTTCCATCATTTTCCACCACTTATAAAAATTCTTTTCTTCCCATTGAAGATCAACAGCTGCATAATTGCGATCGTCAACGTCATTTCACTGTTGAAAGAAGTGAAAGCCTTAGTTCAGGCTTTTCATCAGAAAATAATAATAATAATAATAACGTTATTTGCGCTGGTAGTTGTCAAAGTATTGTTAAACGACTTAGACAGTTTCAGCAATTGTTGAGGGCACTTTGCTTGTTTTATCAAGTAATTTTAATAAAATATTATAATTACTGGGGGAATATTATTAAATTTAAAGAGTAATTCTCTTCTCATCATTACTTTACCTAAAATTCATTGTATTGCTCGTTCTCCTTCTTCAGGTAAATTAATTAAAATATTTTTAACAACTTTGATTTTTAAACATTAAAACTAACATTTTTGGCTTCCTTTTTACAAATAATGTCAATCTCTTAATATAAAATGGACAGTCCTCGTAAAAATTTTTATGATGTTTTCGCAATCTAGCCCTTCATATATGTACATAAATAAAATATTTTTAAATCTTTTCTTTCATAATTCTACAATTCAAAATTCCCATATATTTATAGGCTATTCGAATCACTTTTTTATTTTATTTTCACATATGTTTGTGCCAATCACACCTCTAAAATCTTAAAATAAGAGCAGAAACTGCCCATCATTTCTGATCACTATATTGGCTATTATTCTTTTCATTTCACCCTCTCCATTCATTTTAAGATTTATTTACAATCCCTTGGAGGCTTTTCTATTATTTTCAACTCTTCCAACTGACCAATGAAGAGAAATTTATTTTGCGTGTGTTTAAGAAGAGTTTAAAGCCAAATGTGCTCACAGTTTTTAACTCTCTTCCGGACAGATGTATTAAAATAAAAAATCTTTTTATATTTTCCCGTTTAAAGTATGTACTTCCCAAAAGTCCTCAAGTACTTCCCAGCACCGTCCACTACCTCATATCCAAAATAAATGGCCTTTGTCCTTTTAGCTTTTCCCAGTCTTTAAATTTTGTTGTTTTAGGCGTGGAATTTTTGTTGACAATTGCCTTTACTTTAAACAACCCAAAAGAGATTAAATAACTGACACAAAATATGACCTGCTTTTCCTAAACATTCCATTAAACTTCCTGTCCCCATCATAATCATTTTATTTACCTCTAGAATTTATTGCTTCTTTTACAACAATAATCCTTGCAATTTATGATCTTAAAAATTTCATTCATGTTAAATCTTAAGCATATCATATTTTTAAAAATTATATTCTCTTGTAATTGTTTATATCCTTAATACATTTTTTAATTCCCAATATTCATAAAAAGATTTATATTTCTCATAAAAGCGAGAAATAAAAATTTTTGCCAATAAATATATATCCCTTGTTGTTTACCTTGTTTAGATATAGTTAAAAAAGGGTGAATGTTTGAGATAATAGAAAGGAATTACAAGGTCATATTTCCTACCAACGCACTATACGAGAATGCATAGTTATTCATTTACTTTTACTCTTGCATTTTATGTTGTTTTTCTTTTGCCTACTAACTCCCGCCTGGTTCCTATCACAACGACTTTTTGTTATTAAAAGTTTAATTACTTTTTTGTAGATTAGAAACATAATATTTCTTAAACTATCTAAAATAGCTAAAATTAAAATATTAATTAAATTACAATATCCTTCGCATCAGTTGAGGAAAATCTTTAATTCTTAAAAATTAAAAAATATTTTTTTTAAAAAGATTCAAGATTACTTCATTTTTTCTTAATTATTTTACTTATTTTTAAGATATAATCCGATCTTTATTTATTTACCAGTTTTTTGTAATTTAATATGTCTGTTTTTTGTTAGCATTACTCGCTTTTGACCTGTCCAATTAAATATATTCTACCTTAAATTAAATAGTATATATAAAAATTAAAATAGAATGTCTGGCTTTTTAGAAAAAATTATTTTATTAATATACGGTTAAAAGATAAAAATTCAGTCAAAATAATATCCAATATGTTTTTTATATTTTTTGCTTATTTATTTATTGTAAATTATTAAAAAAAATATTTTAAAAAATTTTCTAATTTTCTCCTAATTTTTAAGAAAACTTCCAATCAATTGTTAGGTCGAAAATAAAATTTTAATATTTATTTTCTTTATATTTTTATTTTAAAAACAAAAATCCATTAATCAAATGAATATTCTCTCAAGAAAAGGTCAAAAACAATACATTTTTAGACAAAACAATTTTTATAATTTTATTTTTGGGAGAAAAGCTTTAAGAATTTAAAAGGAAAAAAGAGAAATATATCACAAACAAACATCAGTCATCTCTTTTTAAATTTTTTGTTTTAAATTTGCATAATTTTGTTACTCTTCTTGCTTATCTTTTTTGTTTTTATTTTCTAACAAAGATATTTTTAAATAAAAAATTATTTATTTAGGAATTTGAACAAATTATATTTTTAAAATAAATTTAAATAAAATTTAAAAATGTTTAATTAAAACCCCAAAAATATAAATTTTACCATTTTTTCAGTTTTTCCAGCCCACCCATTAAGTAACACATTAAAGCATTTTCTAACTCTTCCTACTATTTTATTAGCTTTTTTTTATTAAAAAATGTTTTTGCCAAATCTTCATTTCCAATTCCGGTTTTTTTCTTTAATGCTGCGCAGTGTTTAGTAACGCTTAAAAAATAAAAGCTTTTACACTTTATTTTTTATTTTATTCTTTCCTTATTTTCCTTGTTCTCAAAATTCTTTTTTTTTTTGCTTTTTAATAGTTTTGACGGTAAATGACTTTTCTGATTACGCCATTTATGGGAATAAAATAAAAAGCTTTTAACAAAAAAAATATTTTTTAAAGAGCCAAGTAAAAATCTTTTAAAAACTGGTTTAATAGATAAAATAAATTACAAATAATTAAATAAAGATAAAAGCAAAAATCTAATAATAGAGAATTTTAATTCAAAAAATAGCAATTTTTTTTGGCTTTAAAAGCATTGCCCTGTGGGCTTTCTTATAAATATTCTCTTTTTGGCTTTATTTTTTGTTATAAATTAAATAAATATTTTTTATATTTAAATTAGAAGTTTTTTATAATAAAATTTTATTTTTGGAAAAGAAAAGTTCTAAAACTATTTAAAAATAATCTTTCTTTAATATGTATATCTAATAATAAAATTAAATTTAAAATATTAAAGCTATATTTTTATAAATTAATCCTAAAATCAGAAAATGGACAATTATTTAAGATTTATTTTAATCTCAACACCCAATCTCTCCTAAATTCTTAAATTTAATAAAAAATAATTGGATTATTAGTAAAATGTTGAATAAATGTTGAAAACCTTGTAAAATTATCCAATAACATTTTATTAACTAAAATGACCCTGATGGCGACAGCGGGACGCTTTTCCCAACAAATAACATTTATAAGTAGAACACAAGTAAATGAATAAATAGTAAATATATAAATTTAGCTAATCTACTCCGTTCCATCCTTTTTTACTTATTTTTACCCGTTTATAAGTAAAATTCCCCTCTACTGAATAAATTAATGCTTAGTTATTTAAATATATATTTTTGTCATCGATTATATTTTAAATTAATGAATTTTTGAATTAAATATAAATATGTATATTTAATTTTTCTTAAATTCTGAATTAAATAGTTTTGAATTAATTTTTTAAAATAATCTATCAAAATAAATATGAGACTCTTATTTTTTATAATCATGCACTTTATTAACAATAACCAAAACCTTTTCAACATTCTATTTAAAAATATTATATATAATATTTTTTTAAATACATAATATAAAAATTTAAAAAAATATTTCTTAATTTTTGCGAAATATTTTTGAAAAAATAATAATAAATTGTGGAATTTTTAATTTTCAAACAATTTTTATTTATTTTATTTTACACAGTATTTTCTTAAATTTGTTTAAATCACGTGTATTTCACCATGATTAATACAACAATGATGTATATTTATTTACTAATTCATAAATTATTCATCTTTAAAATATATAAATAAATCAGAAACTAATAAATGATTAAGAAATAATTCCGAATAATTCTAAAAGATTAGGATCTTTTACGTGTTTTTATAAAATATTCGCAACCAAAAAGCGAAAGTTATACTTGTTTTAATTTAGTCAAGTACTTGTCTTATAAGTTCATTACATATATTTTCCGATCACTACTAATCTATATATTTATTCAAGAGCAAACATTTATTTTTGTATTTATTTGCTTAATTTTTCCTTCCTTATTTTTGTAAAAATAACAACAACTCATTTGTTGTTGGCCCTCTCCAACCGCTGATTTTCATTTTGATTTATGCCTCAAATATTATTTAGTACTACTTTTGTTCTTTGCTTTATTCACCGATTCTTTTCTGCCAGCCAAATGCAAATATGGCCCTCCAAACCCCTTCCCATAAAATGCTGATATTAATAGGGAAATATTTGATCGATTCTCTCTATTTTCTCTCAAACTTTTCCCTTAATTTTTACACAAAATAAAAAATTTTCCACGTAACTTTCTCTCAAATAAAGTTAAATTTATTCATTTTTAGAGATTTCTGGCCATGAAATGCAGAAATTATTGGCGCTGCTTTTAGGTGCTGCCGTTCAGTCACCTCAAAGAGAACGTTTTATCGAGCGAATAAAGCATATGCGACCGGAGATACAAAGCGAACTTGTCGAAGAAATCCAACGGGTAATTAATTACTTAAAAGACTTGGATTTGGGTGCTAACTTAAAATTTGAATACGTTTCAATAATTCTAAAAAAAAATTTTTATAGCGATTAAATCTAGAGTATTACAATAAATTTTTCTATAAGGTCACTAACAGTGCCAATACTAATTCACCTGTTGTCAATTTGGATTCATTGTTGGCTGAATTAGAGCAACAACCCTCTACTGGCGAAGAGGCTATCGATAGGGCTGAGGAAGGAATTGAAAACAACAACCAACGTGTTGTTGCCCTATTAGAGAGAGTTATTCGAGAAAGGGACGAATACACAAACGAGCTTTTTGAAATGGCTGCAGATATGGTTTTGAAAATAAGGAAGCTATTTTAGAAATCAATTTTTTAAAGGAACAAGAGGGAAGTAGCGGGTCTTCATCTAGTGGAATGGCTACAGCATCCTCTTCATGTAATGGAGATATTTCAGTACCAAACAATGCCAAATGTATCTCTAGTGGAGCAAGAAGTCCTTCCCCTAACGCCTTAGATCGACATTTAAGTGTTGAATTAGCAGCAGCAAAAGGAGAATTAAGAAAATTGAGAAATGAAAAGTAAAAGGAAATGTTTAAAAAATATTTCAATTTTAAAATTTTTAAGTGATGAAAAAGATGAGATTCTTCAAGAAATGCAAGATGAATTACTACAACAACGTATAGAAATTGGTAGATTACAGGCTGAACGACTAGAATTAGTTAAAGATGCTCGTGCTGCAAAAGACTATAGAGACGAAGTAAAAAATTCATAAATTAAATTAAAAAATTTAAATATTAAAGATGGATTGTATGCAACACAAATTAAACCGTCTAGAAAGATTGGAAGCAGAAAATGAAAAATTGAGAAGTCGACTTAATGAGTTGGATTTTTACAAGAATAGAGTTAATGTGAGTTCAAAATTAAGTCTTCCTTAACACCGCAAATTTTGATGAAATTAATTGTAAACACAGGGGGGATTATTTGGGAAAGTTAAAAAATTGAATAATATTTAAGTAGTAATTCGGAATTTACCAATATTAAAGTATGATTTTTATCAAATTTTATATCCAACAACAAAGAAAATAATGGCAACATTATATAGGTATATATCACACAAAATGATTAGGAGGGAATATATTATGTATAAGTAAGTATATATATTAACACACAAAATATGATGGCAACAACAAATGAATGAATATCAACATTTTAGTACATATATTTATTCTTATATCAATCCCAATATCATCAATCTGCTTCTTCTTCTTCCTTTGGAGTAGAGGCATCAACATCTTCGGTTACTTCGCTTTCTTCGGCCTTCTTCGTTTGAGCTTCACTTCCACCGCTTTCTTCCTCCTTCTTTTTGCTGCTGTCATCTTCTCCTTTCTTCTCTTCACGTCCGCTTTCTTCTTCCTTCTTCTTCTTCCGTCGGCTTTTGCCACTTTCCTTCTCCTCATCCTCGTCCTCAATATCTTCATCCTCATCAGCTTTCTCGCTTTTTGCACTGACGTGAGATTCCTTCTTTTTTTCTCCTTCCGCAGCCTCTTTAGAGTCAGTCTTCTTCTTGTCGCCTTCTGCTCCAGAGGAATCCTTTGCTGGAGGCTCTTCTTCCTTTTCACTCTTCCGAGGCGTTGGCTTCTTCGTCTCCTCCTTTTTGGCGACTTTGTCCTTTGATGGAGGTGGAGTAGGCTGTTGTTTGGCATCCTTTGCTATTGATGCTGAAAATATTTATGAATTATTGAATAAGATTCTAAAATATCTTCTTACCTTTCGCTTTCGAATCCGGTAAAACTTTAGGCGATTTATTGTCTATGGCTTCCTTCGGTTTTTCGATCACTGACTTCTTTGGCGTTTTTTTTACTGATCGTTCCGGTGCTTTCTTCATTTTACTTTTTGTTGGTGTTTTATCCTTTGGAGATTCCAGCGATGGCCTCTCGGATGTTTTAGCAGCATATTTGTAAGCAGTTTTAACAGCGCCTTGTCCTTGAGGTGGTTGAGCACTCTTTTGAACTTGAATAGCACTTTTCACTGCTGCGGGAGCATCGGGCTTCCTTTCAATGCCGCTATCCACCTCCATTGTCGGGGGAACTTCCTGAAAATTAATCAAAGTTTAATCAGGATTTAATCAATTTAATTTATTAAACTCACAACGCCGAAAGCAGAAAAAATTATTGGTTCTTCGTCGTCATCATCATCTCCCGCGTCACTTTTCTTGCTTCCGCGCTGCTTCTTGCCTTTTGACTTCTTGCCCTTCGCTTGTAGAGATGGTGGCTTTGGAGATTTTGCTTTCATTGTCGTTTGTGCATTCGTAGCGCCGGGAGCCGATTCGTCACTTGCCCTGTAAATTACATTAAAGGATTTGAATTTAAATTGAAAAAAAAACGCTTAAACATACCGTTTATCAGCCATCTTTTTCTTCTTCTTGCAGCAGCACATCGGAAGCAATAGGCCAGAAGCTAAGGCGGTCAAGAAGAGCAGGAACAAATCTCCTTCTGGCGACAAAAAGAGCATCGGTCAAGCAGGAACTTTGTAGCAGTAGACGGGCTAGTTGAGAAAAAGTTGGTAGTGTGAGCGATTGGTAGTGTGAGCTTAATCGTAGAACAATTGAATTGGCTTTTATAGTATTAATTTCTTAAGTAAAACCTTGTTTGATTTTAATTTTCTTCTCCAATTTCTAAATAGAGATTTTGCATCTAAATCCCCGGAGACATAGCATTTTCATTCTCTTTTCCAAATATTAAAAACTTAGGAAATTGGATAAAAGTCCATGTTTTACAAATTTCCCGATTATTAATCTTAAGAAGAAAAGATGAAGTTAGAGAGTACAGAGTAAGTTACTCTACTCATGCCAATACATTTGGCATTTACTCATTGTCAGTTGGGTCCATTTGAGTCTTTAACTCCACACGAATCCTTTTACTGACAATTAAGAGTCCTTTTTAAGAAAATTTCATTGAGTAAAAGATTTCTTTTTGTATAAATATTCTTTTAAATTTTCAAAAATTTTTCTTTTTATCATTGAATAATTTCAGCATCTAAAAGAGGACAACAAAATAATGCATGAGACGAATCAAGTAATGGAAGAACAATTAGAGCAATATCAGAAAAAGATTTCTTCTCATTTAGAGGTTTTTAAAAAATTGAGAATTTAATTTAAAATAATTAACAGGTAGAAACAAAATTAATAGAGGCACAAGGAAATGTTAAATCTCTTCAACTTGACATGACAAAGGTAAAAATTAATTCTTTTCTTTTAAGATTTTCGTCAAATTGAAAAATAATCTATTTTTTTTCTAGACTCGTGAACGTATAGAAGAATTACTTCTAGAAAATGGCCGTCTTGAACGTGAATTGCATGTCAATCGTCAAAAATGTTCAGAATTAGAAAGACAAATTTGCTCTTTAACAGAATTTGATTCTCCTCGAATTGAATTAGATAATGGTTCAAACACTTCTTTATTTAATGAATCTTCATTATTGGCACAATTAGAAGCACATAATCAATCACAAATTTTAGAACTTCAACTAGATAATAAAAAACTTAAAGCACAACTGGAAAGTAAAGAAAGGAACAGTAAAAGGTAATTTTTCTAAATTAATTCTTTTAAACTTTAAAATATTTATTTAATTAATTTTTCCACATTTTTTGCAAATTCTCCCTTGATATTTTCGAAATTTTTCAGTTCTCTATAAAATAAATATTATAACCGTTATTCTTTAAGAAATTTACCAACACCTTGTGAACAAACGGGGAAATTTTCCTTTATTTGTTTTTTTTCAAAAAAAATTCTTTTATCTTTGCTTACATTTTATTTCTTTTTTATTCTTTTATGTATTAAAACATTAGTTTTTTTATCTCACATTTTAAAGTTGCTTTGTTGGCAATTTTTGTGAAAATATATTAAAAATAATTATTATTCAAAGTTAAGGCTAACGATCATTTTGAAATTACTTTTATTATTAGATTTTTATTTCATTTTTATTAAAAATTGTGAGTCAGAAATTCTTTTGAATTTTCTTTCTCTTCTATAACATTTTCAGACTGTCAGAATTCAAAATTTTAGTGAAAGAGCTTTTCTTATTTAATATTTTCTATATTAAACTGACAAATAAAAATAATAAGAGGAGATAAGAAAAAATACCTAGTTTTGTAACATGACATGTAACATCTCCTTGTTGCTCTCTATGCTATCTGCATATTTATTCTTTCTCTTTTATTTGATCCTTAAAACCTTCACCTTATAATTAGCGATTAATTTCTAAATATCGTTTAAATACCAGTTTCTAAAAATTCTATTTTTCTTATTTTTAGTGCTAATCCAGCTGAATTATTCGAAATTAGAAAGGAACTTGCTGAAAAGGAGAAAATTCTAACAGAAAAAGAAGAATTTATTAAAAATTTATTTATCAAACTGGAATTGGCAAATAAAAAAGCTGAAGAGAATTCTGAACGTTTTCGAAAAGAACAACAAAATGTTGAACAATTAGAACGTCAATTGGTTGAATTTAAGAGAACAAGTGTACCCTTAAAAATACATCAAACATTAATGGAACAATTGGAGAGAGTTGAGCAAAAGGTTAGTTTTAATTATTTTTTGGCATTATCTAAAATGAGCCTTTCTATTAAATTACCCACAAAATGTCCAAAATTATCCCAAAATCATTTAATCATTTTTACTATCAGAGAATTTTGTTTAAAAAATTAAATTCCAGAAACAAGAATTGGAAAGAAATTTAATAATGGAGAAAGAACAATATGAACTAATTAAAGATGAAAAAGTCTGTTTGAAATTCTTAAAAGTATTTAAATGAAAATTATTATTTAGTTGGAAATTGAAAACCAGCTTCAAAAAATGTGTACACAACAACGTGATATTCGTGCTGAGTTAGACTCACTCAAAGAAAAGCATCAAACTGAAATTATTCAATGGGAAAAACAGAAAAAATCTTTTGAAGCAGAAAAATCAGCCCTTAAAATTCGATTAGAATTACTTGAAGCTAAAGAACAAGCATTAACAGTAGCCGAACAAAATGCTGAAAATTTGACCAGAAAATTGGGGGATTTACAAAAAGATTTGACTGAAGCAGAGGCAAAAAGAGAATTTTCTGTAGAAGAATTAGTAAAAGAAAAACAACAATTAAATGCAGAAATAAGAAAAGGACAACGTTTTAGAGAAGAATTGGCAACTGAAAGAGGGCGACTTAGAGATTTATTGGCAAGATTAAGATCGGGCAAGTTTTATTTTAATAATTTTAAATAATGAATTTTTGGTTTTAAATTATATTTAGAAATTTTAAACAGAATGGTTTATGAAAAATCTGAAATAAATTATTTTCCCAAACTTTTAATAATTTTCTATTCGGAAATAGGGACAGAAAATCAATTTATCAAAAAAAAATCAATTATTCTTTAGTTTGTTTAATGGCAATTAATTCTTCTGATAATTGTTGTCTAGAACCAGACTGTCTAGATGATGATATGCAATTAATTTCTGTTATTGATGACCTTCTAATGAAAGCTTTAAGTTCTGCTAGACGTGAGGCAGATTCTTTAAGAATACAACAACAAAAACAAATTAGAGAATTGGATGACCTTAAAAGAGATATTCAAAGTTTAAGACGTACAGGGCATGAATTAAATGCAAGTGATGATAAATTATTAATGGAGAATAGAAACATTAAAGAACAAGTAAAGAGATGATTATTTTTTTGAAAATTAAATTTTAATTAATTTAAAAGGTGATTTTACTTCAAGAACGCCTTCAAAAGGCTCATGCAGACGAGTGTACACGTGCAGCTGAACTTTTGGCTGCCAAACGTGAAATTGAGGAATTACAACAAAAATCGGTTTTTATAAATATTTTTATTAATCTCAAATAAAAAAATTATTTTTTTTTGAAAAATCTCTTGTTAATTTTTGTTGAAATTTTGTATTCAAATTAATTAAATATTTTTCAGTTTATAACTTCACGCCAAACAGCAGAATTAGCAAGTTTACAAATTGCTATTAAAAATAAAGATAAACAAGAAGAACAACATAAACAAGAATTAGCTGCTGTACGTTTACAGGCTGAAACGGCATTAAAAGCGAATACGGAGTCTCTGAAGAGATTGGAGTCATTAGAATTAATACACAGGTAATTTAAAATTGAAAATATTTAGAACTTCGTTTATAGCATTTAAAAAAACTTTATTTTCAGTGCTCTAGCCTCAGATCACGATCGTTTACAAAATTTACATCAGATGCTTAGCAGTGATTATGATCGTGTGATAACTTTACAAAAGAAATTAAAAGGAGAAAAGGTTGAACATTTAACATTTTATTAAAAATTATTTTTCAGTCTTTAAATGAACAAACACTTAAAGCCGATTTTCTGCGAGAAAGATCCAATTTAGAACTAGAATTAGAGCAAGAGAGAACAGAACGCCAACGTGAAGTTCGCAAAATGTCTGAACTTGAAATTGAATTGGATCGTGTTAATCGAGAATTAAAAGAATTAAAGTAAAATTTAAAAATTATAAAAAAAAAATTTTTATTTTATTTCAATAGAAGAGACCAAAATTCTATTGCACATCGAAGTGATAATTGTTTGGATGAATTACGACGTTTACGAATTTCAGAATGTGCTCAAAAATCAACAATTTGTAATTTAAATGTAATTATCCAACAATTAAATAATGCTTTGACTGAAAAGGATTTGGAATTGGCTAATTTAAGACGTCAAGTTGAGGTTTGATTTCTCAAATAATAATTCATTGAAAGACTAAAGGGCTCGGTCCAATTTTAAACTAATATTTGTTATGAGTTTTACATTTTAGTTTTATTTAACTGGAATTGTAAGTGAACGAGACTGTTTTTCTTTGTATCTCGTTCTTATCTACCCCTAACCTATTACTAAAATTTAATTCTTTAAAGATGTTGAGACAATACACCGGAGATGAAAATCGAACATTAATTCGTCAAATTGAATTACTTTTAGTTCAAAATCAACAATTACATAATCGTTCAGATGCTTTTTATAACGAACAAAAAGAATTACAAGAAAAACTTCAACATTTAAGAAGACATAAAGAAAAATTGGAAGAAAAAATAATGGAACAATATAAAGCTATGGATTCTCGTAAACTTGAACGGCCAACTTTTATGAAAAGGGCAGCAAAAGCTTTAATTTCTAAGGCAAGAATTTTTTTTAAATTAATGGATTTGAAAACTTTTTAGAGTCCTAGCCGTAAAGGAAGGGTCGGAAAGGACGGCAACTCTGCTTCTGATAAATCCGAAGAAAGTTCAATTTACTCGACAGAAAATGAACTTTTAAATGCTGGCGGACATAGAACACCTACAGTTGGCAGTCCTCCACCTCCTCCGCCGTGTCCTGGTCCGACAACGATATCAGAGCATTCAAATGGCATTGTAAATGGAAATGGAACGGCATATTGTTTGTTATTTATATTTATTATCTTATTTATTGCGCTAACTTTTAGCCTTCAATCATTCACAAATTGCCTCAAATGGCCATCAAAATAAACAAAATCACCACCAACAACAGCAACAACTACCTCACCATCATAGCCATTATCAATCTCCAGCCAATTCTCCTTTACTAGCTCGTAAGCATTCTTTTATCACAACACAATCCACAAAAGCGCAAGATTTTTTACTAGAACAAAGCACTGTTGGAGTACCTCCTGTTCCCCCGCACAAGCACAGCACTAATAATCATTCTCCTTTGCGTTGTCCAAAACCACCACCATTAATTTTACATAATCGTCAACAAAGTTCTGATTCTAATAATTTATTTACTTCAAAAGAAACTTCAATTAAAACTCCAACACAAAATTCTATGGTCCAACGCTTTTTTCAACGTTCTTCTTTGCTTCGTCGCTCTACTCCAGTACAGCAACGTCGGTCAATATTAACACCAAGGCCTTCTTTAACAATAAACGAAGAAGGAAATGATGAGAGTTTTCTTCGTCCTTCCTCTGTGGCCATCCGTTTACCTTCAACATCTGTTCCCATTTCAACCTCTAATCCACCTAACAAAGAAGGAAATGCCGAAATATTTTCTGCTTCTTCCCCTGCCAATCCTTCTTCCAATTCTTCCTCAACCTCTTCAACTCCTTCGGCTTTGCCTCGCCTTTTGCATTGCCGTGAGCGCACTAGAAGCACTTATGAAAATGTTTGAGGGGAAATAATAAATTTCGATTGTTCTATAATTTCTTTTCTATGAGTACCATTCATCAGTATTTTTTCACTTTTCTATCATTTTCACAGCACCTATGTATATTTATGATTATAATGTGTTATATGTAATATTACATATATGTTAAACTAACAAATAAGATTCATTAAATTTCATTAAAATTTCACTTAAAAAATTTTTAAACGAAAAAATGAATATTTATATGTTTTTGTCTGTTTTATTTTTTATTGTTTGCACACATCCACATTAAAAATTAAAATTCCTTTGTTTTAATATAAAATTAAAATTTCTTTAAAAATTTCTAATTTTTTAACAGAAAACTTTCCTCATTCTCGCGCTGCCTCTACTGCTACAGCCTGTTCCTCAAGCCTTTATTCCTCAATTAGTAGCAATTTTTATAATCAACAACAAAACATTGACCGTCCTCGCATTATTGAACAATCTCTCCATTTGGCTAATGCAAATAATGGATCTAATTTTAATTCTCCAATAATGTTAATGCGTGCTAGAAATGGCAGAATTGGTGGGTCTTTGCGTTACCCTCCTTCCAGTACACCCCCGATGGCTCGATCATTCCCAGCACCTCCCTGGCGCAATTCTTCTGTAAATGGACGAAAACAAGAAGAATTCGTTAAGCCAGCGAATCAATGTGATTCAACAAAGTTGCCAGCCTGTTGTAAAGTTATGCAAGCTGATGTTCTTCCAGAAGAGGGTAAATTATTTTAGATCTTTTGTTGGGGTCTTCCGAAATAAAAGTACCATGGAAGGCATCCAATCATTCCTAGATCACGGAATTATATCCAATAATTCTTTAATTTATTTAAAAAATTTCAATTTAAAAACAGAGGATCGTGTAATTAACCGAATTACCAAACATGGAAATCTTCCCAATCATCAAAACAATCAAATCCAACAACCACGTATTATTTCCCAATCTTCCTCCATTGCTACGACAAGTTTATCACCTAAAAGAGCTCCTCTCCTTTCTACTCAAATTAATCAACAACAATTCATTAATCGTCCACCACCTCCGCCATATCCTGGACAAAATGTTTCAAAAAATTCTGGAGGACAGACAAATAATAAGGTTTATGGCAATTTTAGAGTCAATGGAATTGGACAAACAAACGTAAAAGAATTTAAATTATTTTTGTCCTATTTTCTTAAAATTATTAAAACCTTTTTCTTATTTTATTTTTCAATTTATTTATTTACATAATCCCCCAAAAAAAATTTTTTTTGCAGAATTTAAATAAAAACAACCCAAATAAAGTGACGTATCCCCCTAATATTCATAGCAATGATGATATAAATAATTTAATTCCATGCGATACTTCTACACCAAAATCTGTTGCAGATTCTCCAAATTCATCAATCAAAAAATTCCATTACCAACAACCACCTACACAAAATAATAATATACCATCAGAGTTTTCACGTGCTAATAATGTGAATGGATTGAAAAAAGGTGAAAAATTTGCTACTTATTATTTGGCTTTTTTAATTTTTAAAAGTTTAACAATTAAATTTTCTTTAGATTTATCTCCTTCCACTCCTCAACCTTCTAGAAATGAACTTCGCTTAGATACAAAAAAGCCTCTAATTGTTCCAGCCCAAACTTTTAACAAAGATTCTCAAAAAATAACAGAAAATTTAAATATAGAACGTCCTGAACGTGTTCCCAGTATTTATGAAAATGTATCGAAAAATGGCGAAAATACTGAAATTAATGTAAAAGAAATTAAAGAAGATAAAAATAATAAAACAATAGAAAAACCTTCATCTGATGTAGGTGAAAGAAGAGGAGAAAAAGGAGCTATTTGGTATGAATTGGGTTGCGTTTGATTTAAAGATTGATTTTTTATTTTTTTTTAAATTTTTAGTCCCAAATTTTCATATGATTTATTTCTTTCAATTTATTTAACTTTTGTAAAAGATTCCATTCCGGAATTCTCTAATTTAATTCTTAAAATCTAACAAATAAGAAACAAAAAATTTCACTAAAATTAGGAAAAGTAATTTCAAAAATTTCGGAATAGGGCCTTGAAATGTGCAGTCTTATACTTCTCTCCAATTAATTTTTATCAATTTTAATTTTATGTGAATTTCTCATTTTTATTTTTTTATATTAATCACTGCCTTCCCTTTAAACGCAAACTTTATTAAAACTTTTTTGCTGCCTTTTCCTTTTTTAATTTTTTCAAATTTGTATTTTTGCTTGATAATATAAATACTATTTAAAAATTTTTTTGTTTTAAATAATTATAAAAAATTAGACTTGATTTAAATTCAACAATTAGTCTAAAACACTTATGTGAAAGGATAACAAGTCTGAGACCTGGGAACATTTGATCATACTACATCAAACATACCTCAATTTTCAAACTAAAAATAATGTCTTTTATTAAAATAATAACATTTTTGATTTAATTTCTCATCCATTCTTCTTGAACCATATTTATTCCAATAACGGTATGGTCCATCAAAAGGGTCAAAAACATTAAATAATGGCTTTGGAGGCATTTCATACCTTTAAATATTTATTTAAAAATTATTATCTAAAATAATATATTTACATATAGTCGTAATCAAATGACCAATAACCAACACGACTTTCATTGGAAAAATTTCTAAAATATATTTTTTATTAAACTTCTTTTAAATTTAAATTTAATTATATTTTAATCAAAATTCCATTTTTTGAGATTATTAAAAGTATTAGAATATTTTTAATATTAAAACCACAAATAAAAATATTAAACTAAATAATATTTATTTTATTTATTTACTAACGTTCTGTGATAAGGCATAGCAATCGGAACATTCCTATAAATTGGTGTCACGGAGAAACGCTTATCGTAAATAATTCGGTCACACTTTTTGAAGAATTATAGAAAATAAAAATATTTTTATAAAAAATATTTAATACCATAAAACGGTCCCTCCACATTTTAGAAGGCCAACCAATTCGATAATTCGGTGATTTGTAATAATAATAAGCCCATGAAGGTTTATGCAAGCCTAGGGCATCTGCTAATGTGGAAGGACCAGAAATTGATAAAGAACGAGTTAAAGGCTTTAAATTTAATTTTTTTAATTTTTAAATAACTATTTACCACTCCTAAAGTAGCTGGTTTAGTTGAAACAATCTCTGCACGTTGCAAATTGGCACAAGATGGCCATTTTTGTATTTTAAGTCTTTGATCATCATCTTGTGAAATATTAACCATTTTCTGAAAAATAAATAAATTTAAATAATTTTGGATTTTTTAAAGATTTTTTGCAAATCCAAAATAAATAAAAAAGTATATTCTGTTGATTTAAAAATCAATTATATGTAGAACCAATATTTACTTTTTTTAACTTCAAGCAGCTGGCAGCGCTTTTTTTTAACTCAAAGTATTTTTAGAAACAAAATTTTTTTCTTTTGTTTCAAACATATGTTCATTGAAGTGTTTGTTGTAATATGTCAAATATTGAGTTAAAAGTTGTTCGTTCATTCTTTGCTTACAGTAAAAATTTTTTCTTTTATTATTATTTTATTTTCACTTTATATGTCCTTCAACTCTATTAATGTGTATTTTTAATGCATATAAAATATTATTTAAAATATTAATTAATCTATTTTTTATTTTAATAATTTTATTTAAAAATTATATAAACATATATGTTAATTTGATTTTCATTGTCAAAAGTTGATTCCTCCTTTTGATTTATAAAACTTCTTTGATTTATAATTAATTTAAAATTTTCCAACTTTAAAATTTTTTTCCATAATTTTAAATAAAATTAAAATTTTTTATATTTTCTTTTTTAAAATTAACTTCCTTAAAAATATCTCCGTTTTATTTTATAATATACTCAATTTAAATAAATCCTTCACTTTAAATTTTATTTGCAAGGCAATATATTTTATTTTCAAAAGAATTTCATCATTTTTGTTTTTACACTTACCAAAAAAATTTCCGGAATTTAATATTATTTTTGAATTTTTTAAATTATTCATCACTGAAATTGGATAACTTATTTCTCTCATTCTTTTTTGTTCATTCTATTTATGCTCCTGGAAAAGTCACTAAAAATACCTTTCCTTTGGAATGCCATTTGGGGAATGTCGCGACAATATAAATAAATAATTATTATTTCCAAATATTTTTACCAAAAAAAGTCGGAAAGTCTCTTACATCCACTTATATTTAATATGGCGTCATTTTGTTGTGAGTGAGAGAAAAACATCGAGAAAAAATATGGATAGCTAAATATATTTATTTAAGAAGCTCTTAACCAAATAAATAAATATAATATATAATTATTATATTTATTTTAAGATATATAAAAATGTATTTAAAAACATATATATAATTTTAAATGCGATTTATTTTTATTTATAACAAGGCTTCCTCCTAAATAAATAAATCTACCTTAATTTAGTATCTCACTCATGTCATTACATTCCTAAAGGCTGTAACTTTAAATATAATATCTCAACTCTTTTTACTAATTAATTTCTTCTGATTTGTGTTTCATTATAGCAAATTATTTTTTTTAAACTAAAAAACAAAATAATTATTTTGTTGCGATAAATTAAAATATAAATTTAGTTAAAATAAAAAAAATGAAAATGTTTGCAAAATATAAAATATCATTCTTTGCAAAAACATTAATATAATATGAAAAACTGACTTTTGATCATTATATTTTTGTAAATTTTGTATTTTAACATTTTTTTTAAATTTGGTTGCCTAATTTTTAAACTCAAAGTACTTCTTTTTAGAAGAGAATAATTTAAGATCTAGTTCATAACTAAAAATTTTTTTAAAATAATCTTTGTTTATCAATAAGAATATTTAAGTAAATAGGTTCAAAAAATCTTTGCATTTGCGAGAGTAAATAAAAAACTAAAATAAGAGGATTGTTTTGCTAAAAAGATAATTTATTAATTTTTTATCATTTAATAAATAAATAAATTTAAAAAAATTATTATTTGATTTAAATAAGTTTTTTTTTCTAAATTAATATTAAAATTAAATAATATACGGATATTATAGAAAATATTTGTAGATTTTACGATTATAAAATAACAATTATATTTATTTACAAATCTTTATATTTTCTTAATTTCTAGGAAATTATAACACATGGCAAATAAATATAAATTCCGTTTTCCCTATATTTTTAATATCAAAAATAATATTATTCCTTATTTTATATTTTTAATTTTTTTTGACAGTCTCATTTGATTTATTTATTCATTATTTAAATAAAGCGGATTAAAAAACGAAAAAGAAGATTAGTAGCTTTTTTTCTTAGTAAATATATTTTTCTTTATAATTTTTTTTTCTTTATTATTAAAATATTTTATAATTTTTTTTCAAGTATTTAAGTCATATATTTTGACAATAAATTCATGTTTATCCAAAAAAAAAGTATTTAAAAAGAAGCCTTTATTTTATAGAATTTTTTGAGATTAAATTTCTGCCTTTTCCATTAAAAAATTTATTTAAAAAAATTATTTAATTTTAATTTTTTTTTGTGATCAAAGATTATATTTTATATTTAATTCTTTGCTAAAAATTCTTTAAGATTATGTAATGATTGGAATTCTTGAAAAAATTTTTTTATAAGAATTTTTTCTATCTAAAAGCTTTCATATATTTAGTGATTTTTAAAAATTTTTATTTTTTTTGTAGAAAATAATAAAATTATAGCAATTAGTCAAGGGGATTTTTGATACTAATTTGTTAATATTATTCTTTACTCTTTCAATAAATTATTCTTTGCGCGGGAATAAAATTTATTTTTATTTATTGGCCAAACCTTCGAAAACTTTATTTTTATTCATTTATTTATTTTTGTTAATGGCATCCGTTCATTTTAGACATAAAAACAAGTAATCTCCCTATTAATTCCGACAATTTTTAGTAATTCTTTTATAATTTGTCAATATTTTCTTAGTAAAAACATTAATTTAAAAAATATATTTTCTTTACATAATAAATTATTTTTCCCATTTTATTTAAAATATTTGACACCAATTATTAATTGTTTAAAGCCAATTTAAAGGATTTTTCTCATTATTGTTTTATTTTTAAATTCTCATTTTTTCTCATATGATTTCCGTTGCTTACCAACAAAACATGAAAATGTTTTCCGGTCTTTTTAAAAAATAATTTTGCCAAGCGTGTATTGGGCCTTTACACAATTTTTATTTCTTTTTTATATTTTATTCGTCAGAAAGATTTTTTTAAATAAAATTTTAACATGAATTGAAGGTAAATAGAAGACCTTCAATTCATCATTCGAGTTATTTTTAAAAAATTAAAATACTAGTTAATTTCTTTAGAAAAATATTTTATTTGATAATATTTATTTATTACTTCCGGTTTTATTATTAACTAAAAAACACATTACTAATTTAATATTTTTGCAAAAAAAAATCTGTCAACCACAGAACACACCCAATAATCATCATTAATATTTTTTTATATTTTTGCACTGTTATATATCCAATCATTTAAAATAAAAATTTCTTCCTCTACTTTTCTGTTTTTTCAAATGAAAAGCATATATTACATCACTCTTTTCTCTGTTGCATCTACTTCCGGTCCGGCATATAGCCTAACTATCAACACGTCAGTTAAGCGTTCTATGACAAATAAAAACCCTTCTCTATATATTCCTGCGGAAATATCCATGCCCATAACTGTTTTTAAAAATATCTCCTTTTGCTTTTTTCCCGTTCCGTTTATTTTTTCTTCCGTTTTTTTTCTGCTTTTATCCTCTATTTATTTAGCTAGTATTTTTATGGAAGATATATTAACTCGTAAGCAAGCAAACAGTCAGGCAATTTGCCAGCTAAAGACTGACAACTAAAGACTTTAAGAAAATATAAAAAATAAGGAAAAGAGAAAAAAGAAAAAAGAAAGAAATATTTTCTTTTAACATGAATTAGCGGGACTTAAGAGAATCTCGACCAAAACCTCAAATCTCGTCTTAATGAAACCTCCCGGTTTTTTCACTCCATTTTCAAATAAACAGAGAATAAGATGGAAAATGTGCGAGACATTTATTGCTTGGTTTTTCTCTCACTCATCTTTACTTTTTTTTATTCAAACATCATATAAATACTAGTTTCTCTTTCTTTCCTCTAAAAAATGCACAAAAATGACATAGCCTCTATGCCATGCATTTGACAAGAAATAGCATAAAACTAGTTTTAGAATGTCTTAAGCTAGAGAGGAATAAATAAAAGCAACTTCCTCGGCTTTCTTCATTTCATTTTCTCTATCGCAGTCCATGCAGCCCACGTCATTTTTTTACTACTTCACAAAGCCTTTAGGGCTTTAAATTATTAGTAAATTACGTAATAATAATTTGAATAGGTCCAATTAACTAAAAAGATATTTAATTATTATACAGACATTTTATTTGTATTTTATTATTATTATTTTATTTTATATTGCCTCATTTGTCATTCATAAATTTTTTTGTTTTTTTGTTCGTTTCTTATTAAATAATTATTCAAATAAAATTTGTATTATTTCTTTACAAATTAAAAACTGATTTTTGTCATTGGAATGATGACACTAATTTTATTAGGTGATTAAAGTTTAGAGATCACATTTTTCTCTTTCAATCTCACGTCATTTTTATTATAATTTCCATAAAAATTTTTTAAAATTATTTTAAATTTTGTTTTTCAATTTTTACAAAATCTTAAAAATAAAAAAAAATCCTATTTACTCGTATATTTTTATTATAAATGGACCCATTATTATTTAGATAAAAGACTTTAATTTTTCATTGAAATATTTTTACTTAGCTAAAATATTATTTTTTATTTTTCTACCAAAAAACCCTTTTATTTTAATTTTTAAACTTTCTGGTCCATTAAATATTCTAGACATTCCAAAAAATTGTCCTTTTAGCCAAACAATTTTTCAACTCTTTCGAACGGCATTTTACATTAAAAGTGAATGTAGAGGAATGCCAATATTTTTATTTTTTGTGTTTTTAACACTAAATATTTTTACATATTTTATCTACTATTTTCTTTATTCCCCTTATTTCCTCTCTTTTTTAATGCCAAACTTGTCAATCGTTTATATAGTTTGTGGGGTAGTTTGTGAAGACTTTTTCTTTTTTATTTTTTCTCTTTACTTTTTAATATTTTTATTTAAAAAGCTTTATTCCTCTCTTTTTATATAAAAAATATTTTAAATCCTCGGCTATGAAGATATTTTATTTAAAAATCTTTTACACATTTACTGTCAAATTTATTGACTATTTTTTTAAATTTTTTTCTTACAAAATTTCTGCTTAAATCCATCTTCATGAAAATTAATTTTTATTTTTTTCTTCAATTTTCAATTTTTTTATAATTTTTAGTACATAAATAAAACATTAAAATTTATTTTTGAATTTATTCTCAAAAAAAGAAAATTTCATTTTGTTGGTGAATAAATAAATTTTTCTTTTCTTTTGTCTTTTGTTTGCTATTTATGGGAAAATTTTAAAAACGTGTCAAAATGTTTCATTTTTTTAATAATAAATGTTGTGGCTTTTATAAATTATGACGATATATTTTTTATTTCAAAAATTAAAAAAAAATTTTTTATTTTATTATATATATTTTATTAATTCAATCTTTAATTTTCTAAAATTTTATTTTTCTCTTTCATTTATTGTTTTTCTTTTTAATTTTTATTTTATAAGCTATTCAAATACTTTAATTAATAAACTTCTTTTATTCTATTAATTTAATTTTTAATTGACTTAAAAATCCGTTTCAGATTTTTCTGACATAATCTCTAATATACATATCTTACTTAATTTTATATTTTAAATAATATAATTTTTAATTTCATTTTTTCCAACAATTTTTAATTTTTTGAGGTTTCATTTATTTATTTTTATATAAAATGGCGTCATTTTTAAAAAGAGCAAAAGGGGAAAAATATAAAAAAAGGAGTTTTATTTTGCGTGTAAATCTGACAAAAATGGTAATAATGTGGAGAGAAGAGATAAAATTGAGAATAGGGAGGAAAATTTGAGAAAGAAATGGATGGGGGGAATAATCGAAAAAAAACTTTTTTAAAATTAATTAATAATTCTCTCTTTTTTTATTTTTCCTTTTTCGAATTTATTACCAAAAAAATATTCGCGCGCGTCTGTTAATGACAGATGTAAGTTATCATTGGACGACAAATTTAGTTTAAGGGATTAGAAGAAAGGAATTTGAGTAAAGCTTTAATTGTCACTCTAAAAGCAGAAATAAATTCTTCAATTTATTTTAGTTAATCCTTTTCTTCCTTTTTAATATTTACTAGTACCAATATTTCTCTGTCTTAATTGAGATTGCAAAAACTTAAATATTAAATAAATTATTTAATTTTTTTACTTATTTTGTAGACTGATTATAACAGACCGAATCTTCTTATTTCATTTTACCTTTATTTTTATAATTTCTCATCTTCCAACATTTTTATAAATAATTATAATTTTAATTATAAACTTTTTTTAAACAAATATCCATCATTTACTAAAAACCTATAGTTTTGTCTCTTTTGTTAACATTTAATATTTTTTCTTAAAAAAACATTTTCTTATCAAAAATAATATTATAATAAAAATGTTTTTCTCAGAACTTTTTTTTAAAAACAAAAACAAAATAAAACTTTTATTTTTGCGAACAAACACATTGTTTTGTGTTCTTCTCTCTTTTCCCTCAATTCGTCATTTTTATTAAAATTTAAAAGTTTTTTTTGTTTAATTGCCCATATATTCCATCAATCATTTTCTTTATTTTCTTTAAAAAATCTTTTTTTTTTATTTTTTTATTAAAAATAAAAAATAATTTATTTAATATCCATTAATTTTATTAAAAACTTTTTTTATTATTTTTCCGCATATGACTTTCTTTTTATACTCGTGCGCGGTGCATTGTCCCATTCTGCTTTCTTTAATTACCGCACTCATAAATTAATATATTAACAATAAATTTATATTAATTTGGATCAGATGAGAGAAAATAAATTTAAAAAAATATTTAATTAATTCTTTTAAATATTTTTCTTTAAATTAAATAATCTAAAAATAATTAATTAATTATTTAATTAATTTAGACAAGTAAAAATATTTACTTTAATCACAAGTTTTTTATACACAAGTAAACAATTATTATAAGAAAATAAAAAGAAAAATGTAGAAAAATATATTAAAATAATAATAGTGCAAATTAGAAGTACTATTTTTTTAGATTTTTTAACCCCCCAATGTTTTTCTTTTCTCAACAGAGCTAATAAAGAAAGATTTAATATAGGTATATTAATATTCCTTATTTTCTTTTGCCATATTTTTTATTTGAAAATTCAATTTTTGAAAGAAAAAATAAAACTGATCATTGCTCTCAATTTTATTGTTTCCACACTTTTTTAAATTCTTTATACTGTATTTATTCAATGAATATATATTTCCATATTATTTTACAAATAATTTTATAATCCTTTAGTCCTCCATTAAAATATATTTTTTATTATTTTTTAATTTTTTAGATGCCTTTAAACGTGATATTCTTTTATTAAAAAATATATTTATTATTAATTCAATAATTTAAAAACCTCTCTCATTTATTTTTGCAAATGTTTGAAAGGGATGTGCCGAATGACATTGACCGACAAAATAAATTAATGATTGGTGGAGATAAAAATTTACAAAATCAGAAAAAGCCTATTTATGATGTTTTTCTGGGGGGTTCTTGTGGAAATACTTGTTGGAGGTAAATAAATAGTTTATTTAATTTAATTATTTTTATTTATGCCCTGAGGGTATTTATAAGAAATAAATGACAAATAAAATTTGTCAACTAAAAATAAACAATGTTAAATGTGAGAATATATTTAAAAATAATTATTTTGAATTTTTGGAATTTGTTATTTTGAAAAAAAATTGTTATTTATGTGTGAATTTATATTTTTTTTCTAAGAATACCTAACTAGATTTTTTAAACAAATTTAAAAATAACAGAAATATTTTTTATTTATTTTTTACTTTAATATTTTTTGATTATCTTCTTAATCCAATAAAAAAAATTTAAAAATTTTTTTGATAAAATTTAAAAGAAAAGAAAAACTTTAAAAACATTTTATTTATAATTTATTTTCTAAAAAGCTATTTCCGGAAAATTAAAGGACAAAACGGAAATTCATTTTAAAACTTTATAAAAGTACATTTACTAAAGTTAATTTAAGAAAATAAAAAATATATTCACTTTTATATGTTTATGTGGGCGTTTATTTCCCTTTTTTTAGTAATTTTGTTTAAAAATATTTAGAAAAGAAAAATAGCTAAAATATAAAAAAATCCGTGTTGTAATCCCTCAAGAATATATTTATTCTATCATTTCTTTGTTGAGTGCTAAATTATTATTTTAATGATAATTTTTTTTAAATTATTATAAAAAATATGGAATTCATTAAATATTGAAAGATCCGATAAAAATTAAAAATAAATTAATATAATAAAAATTAGTGGAAATTAAAACAAAATAAAATTTCAATTTTAAATGGAAAATTAGATAAAAATATAAATTTTATTAATTTTAATAAAATATTTATTTTTAAATTTAGAAGTGAAATTGTTATTCCTTATCTAAAAACGCATGGACTTAGTTATTATGATCCTCAAAGACCTGTTTGGAGTGAAAATATGATAAGAGAAGAACAACGAGCAAAAGAAGTTGAAAAATAAATTAATTTTTGAATTTTAAAAATATTTTTAGAATTCTCGTATTTTTCTTTTTGTTCTCGATCCTGGAACAATTAATGCAACTTCTTTTCTTGAAATTGCTTATTTTGCATCGAGGAAAGCTTCTAAATTGGTTGTTGTTTTTCTTGGAAGGCATGAATGGAGTGATAAAGCATTAAAAGTTGATTTACCTGACAGAATTAGAACATGCAATGTATTTTTGATTTAAATAAAATAAATATTTTATTATTTTTTTAGTTATTAGAAGCAATATTAAAACGTCATTCAGTTTTAATGCTAACATCGATCAACGAAGCTCTCGATTTTGTAGACGAAAAAATAATTAGAGACAAACCTTTTGCAGAAGTAATTATATTTAATATTAAATAGAGGAGAGAGTTAATTAAATAGAAAGGGTCTATTAAATAGAGGGCATATTTTATAGAGAATAACTCATTGGTTATTCCCATGTTATTGTTATGAGGTGTATAATAGAATTATAATAGAGAAATATTTGGAATACAAATGAGGGGAAAAAACAAATTTTAGCTCACAAAAGACGGGGCAAATTCAATAGAAGGAATATTACTAATAAACAAAAATAGATATTAAACTATTTACAATCACAGGTCGCGCTTCCGCGACATGAGGTCTTTTATTAAGAAATCGAATAGTTAGAAGAATAGCTTTAATTAGAAGGATTAACAATAATTTAATGACTAACATTAATTTTTATGAAGTAAAGGTTCTACTGAGTTTCCACATAATAAAGACCCATTTAAAAAAAATTAAATTAATTATATTCAAATTATTTTTGTATTTATAATTTAATTTCTATAATCTCAGGCCTTATCAAGCAATCAACAACGTTTACCTTATCTAAAGCTCAATGCTCGTCGTTGCCTCAATACTTGTTCCGATGGATTAAAAAAAGCAAAATCTTTTTGTAAAACTCGTCTTTTTGCCCATTTTCGAAGATTTACCATTTTATTGGCTTTTGAAATGATTTTGGTGCTTTTATTTAATTTTGTATTATCACCATTTATTCTCTCACCGGCGTTTGGTGCAACGGGAATTTCAATTTGGGTGTTAATAATTCCAATTCTGGCTTTTAATTATTTGTTGTTATTGGCTTTTGTTATTTACTACAGATTTAAAGTAAATTTATATTTTTATTAAAAATTTAAAAAATTATCAAAAAATCCCCAAAAATAATTTTTCTAAATATTTCTAGAGCAATCGACGGAAAAGAAAAATTCAACGAACCCTCTTACTTCCAATGCCCCCACTTCCAAGAGTTAGCACTATGGGTGACAGTTTGTCCCAACATCAAAATCAACAAAACTTTCGAGGTGCAAGCCGAACAACTTTTTCTTCTTCTCAATCCTCAAATTCTTTGGCTCAATTTCGCCTCAATTCGGCCTCAAATTCGAATGGCTATGAGCCAATGATTGAATTAATTATTAGTGGGAGTACAACTGCTGGAGGCAAACAACAACATTCTGTTGCATATAATCGACCTAATAATAATAATCGAAATAAAGAAAAACAAAAATATAATAAAATATCCCCAACAGAGAAAAGTGAAAAATTACGTCTTAATGGTTGTTTAACATCTCCAGTTGGTTATGATGTTTTTCTAAGTTGTTCTTCATCTTCTGAGTTGGATTGGATTACACAAAAAGCTGTGCCTGAATTACAGTAATTTAAAAATAATTTATTTAAATAATTCTAAAATTTCTTTCCTTTCAGTAAAAATGGTCTAAGCTATACATCTGCATTAATGTGTGATAGTAGAATGAGAATACCTTTTTTACATACTGCCAGCCATATTCTTTATTATATTCCTTCTTATAAAACTTTTCTCTCAGGAATGATTGAGGTTTAGAAAAATTAAATAATAAAATTATTTACTCTTTCCCTCATTATTTTTAGGTAGCTTATTTTATTGGACATGCAGATTGGCAAGTAACGGTTTGTGTCCCTCGAGAAGCTGAGTGCCTTGTATTACTTGATGGTCAGTCAGAAAAATTAGATCCAGAAATTTATGCAGCTGTTGAACGAAGAAATGAATGTTATAGAATGGCTTTTAGTTATTTAAAAGATATGGCTGCTAGAAGACAAGTTAAAGTATTTACTAGGTAAATTAATTAAATGAATTTTCTTTTTTTATTGATAAATTAGAATATTTGCTAATTAAAGAAAATACTATTTATTTAAATATAATTAATAGAGTTGAAGATGCAGTCAGACATATCCGTGAACGAAGTACACAAGATCAAAAACATCAACAAATTAATGAAGAAATTAAAAAAGACAACCAAAATCAAAAAGAAAATCAAACAGAAATTGAAGATGAAAAACAATTAGAAAAAACATCATTATCTCCTTCATTAGGACGTAAAACAGCACTTAGACAAATTTTAGAAAAACAACATTTAGTTAAAGAAAGGACTAGCCAAAATCTTTTGGCATATCTTCAAGAAGCTGCTGCTAGAGGGCAAAAATTAGAATTGGATTTGGCAGAAATACGGCCTGATTCGAATGGAAAAATAAATGGAATACAAGGAAGTAATGGAAATTTATTAAAACCTAATAGTTAATATAAATAAAACATTTTTTTTCTTTCTATTATTGGACAAGTTCGAAAAGCTTTCAGGAAATATTTTATAAAATATTATTTATTCTTGAATTTAAAACAATTTTTGTTCAATAAATCTTTCTCAATAATTATTTTGAGAATGCCAACAAAGTTGAGCAATATATTAATAATAATTACGAGTTAGTTATTAGTTGTTAAAGCACATAAAAATATATAAAATTAATATTTTAAATATTTAATTTTTTTGAATGATATTAGATTATAAATATTTTAAAGAAAAACTTAAATATTTTAATCCAAATCCATTTAATTAATTTATATTAATTATTAATTAATCCCCCTTTATTTTATTTCTTATCTTAAAATTTTTCTGTCTAAATTGTGTGATATTTATGCCAAAATAATCAATTATCGTTAATCCTTTGGATAAATAATTTTTAACTTCAAATCAAAAACAATTAACAAAAAATTTTTTGGCATATTTCACTATTATTCCTTTTTTTCTACTTAATTTTATTATTTTTTAAATATTGCCTCCTCTCCTATCGTTTCATCGAGAAAATTTATATTTATTTTCGTATTATTTGTTTATGATTTTTTAAAATTAAATAAATATTTTAATGTTTATTATCAAAATAATTAATACAAAATATTTTAATTATATACACTAAATTAAATAGAAAATAAAAATTTAAAAATTAATTATGAGAAAAGAGAAAAAAGAACAAATATAAATGATCAGAATTATACAAAATCAGAATTATTTGATAATTTAATAAAAATGTATTTTCCCTTTTTTGATTTAAAAAATAATATATAAAAAACCCAATTAATTAATTAATTAATTAGTCAATTACATAAATCCATTCAGGTCTATCCCTTCTTCCTTGTTGAATATCCACAATTGTTTCATAAAGTCGTTGCATTACAGTTGCACCCGAATTCATTGTTGGAATATTAAATTCTTCTATAGTATTTGTCTCTTGATTTCTAAATACAATTCGACCAACGGGAACTAAAGCAACTGCTGTACCTGTTCCAAAGATTTGAAGTAACTGAAAAAATAAAATGGAATGTTTAAAAAATAGAATCATTAGATTATATTTATTTATTCAAAAATAATATTTTATTAAATAATTTACTTCATAAATTTTTTTAAAAAATAGTATTTTATTTTAAAATATTTTACTCTTTTCTCAGCAATTGCTTTTCTCATTTCCGGAATTGTTGGATAACTTTCACTAACTTTAAATTCATCCCATTCCCGTACAAGTGTTAAAACTGATTCTCTTACAATTCCAGGAAGAATTAATCCATCATTAAGTGGTGGTGTTATTAATTCTTTTTCTATAGAAATAATATTTATTTGAATATCAATTATTTAATGTTTATTTACCTCCTTTTTCATTAATCCAATAAAGAAATATATTCATTGAACCAACTTCTGTTAATTTATGATCTTCTCCACTTAACCAGAGAACTTGTTGACAACCAAATTCTGAGGCAATCTTTCCCAACATTATTGTTGGGGCATAATTACTTTAAATTAATTTAATTTAAATAAATTTATTTATTCATTACCATCCCATTTTAAAGCTTCCAACACCACCAGGAAAAGCTCTAACAAATGAAGGGTCAGCAAATAAAGAAACAGGATTAAATCCAGTAGAATAAAAAGATCCAACAGGTCCAGAAAGTACAAAAAGTTTAGCATTTTTTGGATTAGCAACACCCAACGTTGGATCTGTCCCTATCATTGTTGGGCGAATATAGAGAGAGGCTGTGGAAGAATAAGGCACCCATTCTTTATCGAGTCTAACTAATTCAGATATAATTTTGAGTAATTCACCTCCGTCAAAATCCTTCAAATTAAAGAAATATTTTTATTATTCTAAAATTTTTTTCTAAACTAACAGGCAAAGAAGAACGTGCTGCTGTTTTTCTCATTCGTATAATATTCATTTCTGGTCTGAAAAGTCTAATTCTGTCATCAATACCTCGATAAGCTTTCATTCCTTCAAAAAGACTAACAGCATAGTGGAAAACCTTAAAAATTTCTTGTTTAAGATTTTATAGAAAAGATTTTTTATCGAGTCATTGAATAATATTCCTCTCACCTTAGCACCAGGATGAAGTCTAATTTCAGATACAGGCGTAATCTGTGGATTTGTCCAACCCTTCTCTTCACTCCAGTCAATACCTATCATATGATCAGCATAATGATGTCCAAATTTAAGTTGTTCAGATTTTTCTGGTTTGTCTTGCATTTGCCATATTTCTGCTCTTTCTATTTGTAAATTTTTATGCTTAAAAATATTTAAATATTATTTTAATAAAGAGAATCACTCAAAAACTAACATAAAAAGTATATTTTGGATTATCTTCTTCAATTATAGAAGGTTGTTTTTGTTGTATTAAATTATCTTCAACAGCTACTGCTGTTGCGAATTTTCGACAATTAATTGTTGTTCCACTTCTTATAAGAGGTTTAAGAGCAGAAATAGTTTTCATTTTAAGATAATAAACTGAAAAAAGAAGAGGAAGTAAATTATATTTAAATTTATTTTATTTATTAAAAGTTAGAGACATTAGAAATTATTTTGTTAAAAAATTATCAAAAATAAATTAATGAAGAAAAATGTAAAAATGAATTGAGAAAATAAAATAAAAAAATTTAAGAACAGAAATAAATTATAAATAAAAATAATTATTAAAAAGGAGCCAAAGAAATATTTGTCTGATAAAATAAAGCGTTAGACTGAATTTGTAGTTAAACTAAATTGAGAAGTAAAGAAATCGTAAATTTTAGAAAATGATAAGGGAAAATAAATTTTGATGAAAAAAAACTTTTTTGGGAACAATTTAAGAAAATTAAAATTTATAGCAAATTATTTTAATATTTTAAACAAAAAATAAAGAGAAATTGCGAAAGTTGAAGAATTTTTTAATCAAAAATACAATAATCTTTCGATATTTAATAAATTAAAAATAATTCATTTAAATATTTTTTATTAGAAAATGACGAAAATTCTTAATTTATGCTTTTCTTTCTTTTAAAAATTTGATTATTAAAAGATGGTATCATTTTATAACAAATTAATAAAATAT